>SEYY01004388.1:0-10000 GCA_009176605.1 Armadillidium nasatum
CTGGTTACATTTTTTACATGCATTTCTAAAACTAAATCTGCACTCTGATGTGGGATGGTCATTAGCACATGTAATGCAAATATTGAATTTTCTTAATTCTGCTAATTAAGATTTGGGATCAGGAAAATTTGGGCATTTATATATAGGATGAGATGCATCCTTGGAATTTTTGGAACATAAAATACATTTGATATTGGGGAAGTTTACTGCATAAGAGGAGGTAACCTTAGTTTCCTGCTTTCTATTATCCATGAATTTTTTCTCATTCAGGGTATACCTATCTGTGGCCTGAAACATATTGGTTTCAGACATTTCCTCTAGAGTTGGTCAAGAGTTATTGGTAATACTAACTAATATACTTTGGAACTTATAATTTAAACCATTCCACAGGAAATATTGTAAAAAATCTTCCACGCTTAAATCTAGTTTTTTGGTTTTATATATGAGAGTTCTCATTTCACCTATATATGAAAATGGATCAAAATCGGAAATGGGTTTAAGTTCAGCTAATTTTTTTATTAGTTTTGCTTTTTGTATCTCAGGGGAAGCTAAAGCATTCATGAGGAGAGCCTTTGCTCTACTATAGCTTTCCTCGTCAGGTTCAAGTGATTCTATTAATACAAGGGCTCTACCTGAAATTTGTTGTCTTAATATGAGCAACTTATCATAATCTGAATAGGGATGCTGACTAAGTGTATTCTCTAACTGGGAAAAAAATGTGGCAAGGTCTTCCCCTTCTTTGCTACTAAAAGTTGGTAAAGGAGCAGTAGCCCTCCTGAGTAGGGATCTACTTTCCTCTCCTATGGGAATTGCATTTAAATTAGAGGGAGCATTAGAAATATCGGGAGAATTTAGAGCTGCCAGCATATCCATACATTTAGTTTGATATTCCTGACACACAGCAAATTCTTGTTCTAATGCGCTAGAATCGGATTCTTCCGTAAATTTTTGATCTAGAATTTCTGCATCTAAAAGATCTAGATCTTTCCCAAACCTCTCAAACTTAGCTTTTATTCTTTGTATTTCTGTTTGAGAACTTGGGATGTTATTTTGATACTTATTAAACTCAGTGGTAACACTAGTTCAAATAAATTTTCTCTTCGTTGTTAATATGGTTAAATTAGTCATTTTGGTTATGATAAATTTGGCTTATAATGAACACAATATAGTATATACTACAAAGTACTTAAATATAATATCTATACAAATAGTCTTATACACTCTTAACACAATACTCGTATATGAAAAGATTAAATTTGTATTATAATGTGTAATACAAAAAAAATTTTGATTAATTTTTAAGGATTGATTATATTAACCAACTAATAACAATTAGTTTGCAATTGTTATTCAAATATGAGAAAAAAAAGAAAATCTTCAAGTAGAGTTGGAATTTGTGATACTTGAAAAGGAAAAAAAAGTAAAAAAAAAAATTTTTAAAAAATGAAAAAAAAAAAAAAAAAATTTTATATATATTTTTGAAAGTAAATATTTTTGAAATCTGTTAAAGACAGATTTTTGTTTTTTGGACAAACTTTCAAAAAATGCGTATATAATATATAGATTTGGTAAATACACCAACCTTTAGTTTTAATAATAAAAAAAAATTATATTTTTATTTTTTTTATTTTATAGAAACCTGTTATATCCAGATTTTTTAGTTCAGACAAAATTTTTTCAAAATTGTGATATTGTATAAATCTGGTACATGCACAGATTTAACGTTTTAATATACAATTTTGTACAGGTAGATATTTTGTTAATATCTAAAAATAAAATATATTTTTTGATTTTAACGTTAAAAATTGGTTTGATGTAAAATTGGGTTAGGTTAGGTATTTGGTAAGGTTAAGTTTGGTAAAGTGGTTAGGTTCAACTTGATAAAGTGGTTAGGTTAAACTTGGTAAATTGGTCATAAAATATTTTGAGTTTTAACGTAAAAAAAAAAAAATTTTTTTTTATTTCAGTTAGGTATATCAAGATCCACCAACAAGAGCCCTCAGAACAGTCTTACTTCTTTTATGCTATGCTCAAAACCACGTTGAGCGCCATAGTGAAAATAATGAAGTTGGAGAACTGGTTAAAAAGAATATTTAAAGTTTGAAGAAGTCCAAAAAATAAAACTTTTTTTTTTTCATCATATTTTAGCAGAAAAGAAAAGCAAAATATAAATTAATTTTTGGAGGCAAAAAAGATTTTTTTAAAATTAATTCTTTACTCTATTAATGCTAACAAGAATGATGATAATGATGATACTAATAATACTGATAATAATAATAATGATGTATATTCTGGACTGTCTCGGTCAGGTTGGTGGATTGATACGAGATGACTTCATTTATCCTCACTCCTCTGTAAAATGAGTATAAAATACACTATAAGTATGCTATATGGGAAATAACAATATGTAACTTTCTTTAAAGAAAGTACATATAACCTTCCTATATATACTGTGAGGTTTTTAACTATGTAATTTATAGTTACAAATAATTTTTCTAAAAAACACCTTAAATAATATAGATGAACCCTATCATAACTCAACAAATATAAATGGTAAGAACTTCACAAAAATAAGTTAGAATACTGGAACTGTATACAACTCATAAAAATGGTAAACAGATGGTGCCATCAAACTTCAGCACATTGAAATGTAATAAAGGAGCTCATCTAATTTTTTATTTCTATCAGGTGATTTATAAAGCTCTAAAGCAAAATAATTAGGTAACTATAATCACTAAAATTGTCATAACTCTCCTAAATACATATATGAGCTTGGTAAAAACTAAGTATAAGAAATAAGGCTTTGGCCATGAATTATTTCCAATAAAAATTTAATACTCTACAGAGTTTTTATTTTTTTTTATGGGTTTTTGAGCAAACTAAGAAAGAGGTATTAACCAATACATTGATCCCACCTGAACAAATTTGGTTTTCTTCCTTTTGCACATGTCTTGAGGTAGACAGCAATCTGCAGGTACTTCAAGCTTTTGTAAGACTGTTGATAGCGGCTCCTGGAGGTGAATCTTGTACTGTAACTTTATTTGGTGTACATCAAGCTGTTAGGAAATACAAAATCTTTGGCAAATAAATGCTCTTCTGCATTTATATGTCTTATTTTAAAATTATTAGAATAAATTCTATCTTTCTGGTATGTGGTAGTATCTAGGTCTCTCTTTTTTCCATGCTATAGCATCAGCGCTAAAAAAAAGTGTTGCCATTTTTTTTCTTTTGGAGGATTTTTTTTTGATATTTTCAGTGGATTTTGGGGGAAGATCAAATGACTGGGGTTCCCTCTTTCTGATGTAAATTGATTTATTAATGAAAATAAGGATTTTATAAGACTGAATTGTATTTTAATAATTATTTTAAATTTTTTATTGTACTTTATATATCAAACCTCATATATGTCTTTACCAGAGTCATTTCATTTTTTTGTAAAGAATTTTAGCAAACTGGGAGATATAATAATATGATGATTTGTGAGAAGACTGAGAGAACTCAACAATGATGACATAATACAGTAAGCAAGTTGGGATATGAGAAAACTGAGAGAACTAAATGATGGGAGATAAATAATGATTTAAGGTTCAATAAGAAACTATGAAGTATGGAATGGTGGCTTAATATTTTATAAGAAACTAGTTTTCTGAAACTAGTTTTCCAGACAAAGGCTTATGGTCTTGATGCTATCCTTCTTGTGGTTCTCAAAACTTATGCTTCAGAGCTTGCAAACTTCCTTGATAAACTATTTCGTCTTTGTCTTTCTATTTCAACCTTCTCTTCTTACTGGAAGCGTGCGCTCATTCAGTCTGTGCTGTAAAAGGGGGACCCCTCTCAACCCTCTAACTACATTCTCTTTTCTTTAATCTCCGATCTTTCTAAAGATTTCGAATCTATCCTTAACAGTGAGATTTGGAAACATTTCAATTTTCCTAATCTTATCTCTGATCGCCAGTATATCTTTTGTAAAAAAAAAACGCTGTATTAGTGATCTTCTTTTCCTTCTCTCTGACTCTTGTTCCTTCAATCTTCGTCATTTCGGTGAATTTATTGCTGTCGCGCTGGACATATCGAAAGTTTTCGAAAGAGTCTGTCTCAAAGTTTTGCTTTCCAAACTTTCCTATCCCAGCACTTTTTCTGCTTTTTATTAATAACCTTCTCTCTCTTTCTTCATTTCCTATCCACTCCTGTGCCGATGACTCCACCTTTTATTACTATTTTTAATTTGAAAGGCACCCCTCCCAACAGCAGTTAATAGAGTCAAGGGAGGTAGCCTTGGGGCAATTGACCCCTGATGAGGATTTCGGAGTCATCCAGCGTTGAATTTTAGTTGGAGTGTTAGCAACAGAACCATCAGAGCTAATAAGTGGAGGAAAGGAAGATTTACAGAAGTTGTTAGAGATGTTTTTGGCAAGAAACTAGAAAGATTTGTCAGTAGGAGAGTTTAGAAGCTCAGCACGCCTTCGTTTTGTGAAAGTTTGCTTTACTCGTCGAAGAATATCCCTGCAACGATTCCGAGCTGAATGAAAAGTAGCAAGAGTGATAGTTTTTCCACTCCCGATACTCGATGACTAGCCTGAATGGCACGAGAGCAGGCTCGATCGAATCATGGATTTTGAGGAGAGAAAGATTTAGATGAAAAAGGAATTACAGCCCTCATCTTATGAGCAGTGGCTGACGTGTCTTCAGAAATAATGCAGTCCCTGGAGAAATAGATAAGTATTAAAAAAGGTATAAAATTCTGTTCTATTTGGAGAACAGTAGCAGATGCACAAAATTATTGTAGTGGTAGGAAGAAAGATTTTAAGCCACAGAACATCGAAGTTAAGAGATTCAAGATTTACAAGACGTGTTACCCAAGTGTTAGTGTTTACATAGGCACATACTCTACCCTTAGAATGGAAATTATGAAATAAGTTATAGTTGGATATATTAAAAAAGTTAGAGGAAAAATTCTTCGATATTTGGGGTCAGACAATAGCGAAAGGTTAGCACTAGAGTTAGGGAGGTGGTATTCCATAGAGGCTAAATTAGAGTGTAAGCCACGGACATTGGTAAAGTCTATAGAGAACCTACCCCTTCGTACACCCGCCATTCTACACACATAATCACGATTGTAACTAACAATCAGAAGAATAATCAAATAAACAGACAAACAAGCAAACAAACAAACGAGCATCCAAACAAGCAAACAGACAAACGACTAGACAAAAAACATGCAAACGAACAAACAAACGAAAAAATCATACCAAAATAATATCAATGTCAGAAACTTGAAATTTTAAAACTTTAAAATTAACTTCAAAGCTATATAACTATAAAGCTATTTCTATTTAAAAGAAAATATTCGCTAAAACTTATCTTAAAATTCAACACAGTAAAAGTTATTGTCGTATATATATATATATATATATATATATATATATATATATATATATATATATATATATATATATATATATATATATATATATATATATATATATATATATATATATATATATATATATTCTCAGGTACCCCTAATTGAAGCAATAAAAGTAAATAGGCACAAATTTATTCACTATATTAATTAAAACATTTGGAGTAAAAATAAAAATAAATATAACAACTGTTGAGCTTTGTTATATTTATTTTTATTTTTACTCCAAATGTTTTAATTAATATAGTGAATAAATTTGTGCCTATTTACTTATATTGGTTCACTTAGGGGTACCAGAATAAATTTAAACATTTACGGTTCAAATATAGTAAATTACAATATATATATATATATATATATATATATATATATATATATATATATATATATATATATATATATATATATATATATATATACCTGTATATCTGTTAAACTCTTTCCTCCTCTGGGTTCCTCCGATCATCTTCTTATCTCTGTATCCTCTCCTATCTCTTCAAGTCTTCCGCAGGAAAGACCCCCTTCTACGGAAAGGAAACGCTTGTGGCACTTCGGTGCCGCAAGCTGGTCGGACTTGCGGTCGTACTTCTTTGATTTCCTGTGGAATGATTATTGCTTCCGTGGGAGGGGTCCCTCGGAATGTGCAGAACGCATTACCGAGGTGATTCTCTCTGGCATGGAGGCATACATTCCATATTCTTTCCCTTCTACTAAACCTAATAAACCTTGGTTTAACTCTGCTTGTTCTCGTGCTATCCGCCGCAGGGATGCTGCCTTCAGGGATTACCGTCGTCTTCAAACTCCTGAAACTCACGCTACTTATATTTCATCCCGGAATCGTGCAAAATCTATCCTTCGTAACACTAAAAACTCCTTTCTCCGTAAAAAATGCAATAATCTTTCTGGTTCCTCTTCTTCACGTTCTTTCTGGCATTTTGCAAAAAATGTCAACTCTAACTTTGCTTCTTCCTCTTTCCCTCCTTTAATATCTTCCGACGGCACAACTGCTGTTTTACCTTCTTCTAAAGCTGAACTCTTTGCTCAAACTTTTGCCTCTAATTCAACCTTAGACGATTCCGGAGCTATTCCTCCTCCTTCAACCCCTCTAACTCAATTATGCCTAAAATTAGAATTTCTTCTAAAGATGTCATTTCTGCTCTCTCTGAGCTTAATACTAAGAAGGCGTACGGTCCTGATGGTATTCCTCCTGTGGTTCTCAAAACTTGTGCTTCCGAGCTTGCACCCTGCCTCGGTAAACTATTTCGTCTTTGTCTATCTACTTCAACCTTCCCTTCTTGCTGCAAACGTGCGCTCATTCAACCTGTGCCGAAGAAGGGGGACCCCTCTCAACCCTCCAACTACCATCCTATTTCTTTGACCTCCGTTCTCTCTAAAGTTTTCGAATCTATCCTTAACAGGAAGATTTGGAAGCATCTCAATTCTTCTAATCTTATCTCTGATCGCCAGTATGGCTTTCGTAAAGAAACGCTCTACAGGTGATCTTCTTTCCCTTCTCTCTGAATCTTGGTCCTCCGCTATTCGGCATTTCGGTGAATCTTTTGCTGTCGCGCTGGACATATCGAAAGCCTTCGATAGAGTCTGGCACAAAGCTTTGATTTCTAAACTTCCCTCTTTCGGTATCTATCCTTCTCTCTGTGATCTTCTCGCTAATTTCCTTTCCGGTCGTTCTATAGCAACTGTTGTAGACGGCCACCGTTCATCCTTTAAATCTATTAATAGTGGTGTTCCTCAGGGTTCTGTACTATCACCAACACTTTTTCTACTCTTCATTAATGACCTTCTCTCCATCACCTCATCTCCTATCCACTCCTATGCTGATGACTCCACCCTTCATTATTCCTTCCATTTTGAAAAACGTCCCACCCAACAGCAGTTGATAGACTCGAGAAGGGTAGCCTTGGAACAACTAACCTCTGATCTTTCCCGTATTTCAAATTGGGGCAGAGAAAACATGGTTGTTTTCAATGCCTCAAAAACTCAGTTCCTCCATCTCTCCACTCGACACAATCTTCCACACAACTATGATATCTTCTTCGAAAACACACAACTCAAGCCTTCATCTGTCCTTAATATTCTTGGTGTTTCTTTTTCTCGTGATCTTTCTTGGAAAGATCACATTACTTCTCTTTCTAAACAAGCTTCTAAGAGGTTGGTGTTTCTGAGGCGCCTTCAGAATTACTTCACGCCACCCCAGTTGCTTGCTCTGTATAGGGGTGTTGTTCGTCCCTGTATGGAGTATGCTTCGCACATCTTGGGTGGTTCCACACATACAGCTCTCTTAGAGAAGGTGGAGTCAAGGGCATTTCGTCTCATCAACTCTCCTACTCTTACTAACTCTCTTCAATCTCTTTCTGCCCGTCGAATTGTTGCGTCACTCTCTCTTTACTATCGCTATTACAACAGACACTGCTCTTCTGGACTCTCTCGTTGCATACCTCCTCCATTGAGAAGAGCTCGTGCGACACGCCTTTCTACACATTCTCATCCTTTCTCTGTCCAACTCTCCGACCCCAGACTTAACCGCTATGCTCAGTCTTACATATACTCTACTGGTAAAGTCTGGAACACACTCCCTTCATCTGTTTTCCCAACTTCCTTTGACTTGCATACTTTCAAACGCCGTGTGTCTGGACACGTCGGCCACCATCGACCATGATTATAGACCTTTCCCAACTCCGGTGGAATTTGGTGGGCCTCCTGGCCTTTGCCCACCGGAGGAGACATAAAAAAAAAAAAAATATATATATATATATCTCACCAAAGTAAATTTCATAAGTTGGTAAAAAAATAAACTGATTGCATATTTTATATCAGCTGATTTAACTTTTTCTATAAGCTGTTACAAGTTAAGAAGCTGTTATATTTAGCAAAGGGCTGTTTCTGTTAGCAGTTTGCCATCTTTAAGCAATTATTAATCCAAATTTATGGGATATTATCAAATTCCAAAAAGTTCAAATGAACTTAAATATGATTATTATTTATTATTAATACTACTGCTGAGCCTACAAGTAAGAAGATTAATCAAAATTTGAAATGAAGAATCAGTGATCATCAAGTGTCCTCCAGCGTAATGTGGTGTGATGATATGGGTTGGATGAAGAATTTTGCTTCAGATTCAATTATTGAAACCTTCCACAACTGGTAAGAGAATGCAGTCTTTTTGATCCTTGCATTACTCTGGATTATGAACACTTTCTTCTATTTCTTATTTTAATAATTTAAGCATAGTTTAGTTTGCTCTGAGGATTTTTCTTCCGTTAGTAGCTGCAAAATAGGAATTTAAATATTTGAGTTATAATAGTTTATAAGATTAAATAATGCTGTCACAGTTGGTTTATTATTATTTGCAGCTTGTCATGAGAACAGGAGAAATGGCAGGATGATCTGGGTTCTTTGATAGGAGTGGATGTACCAATTTTTGTATATATTACAATTGAAATATTAATATAATTAGAAAATCCTCACAGTATTATTAATTACTTCAGATTAGAAAGATTTTAAATACAGTCACTTTTAAGTAAACTACAGATTAACCATTATTAATTGATTTTTTAAAAAAAGAATCTATATATATATATATATATATATATATATATATATATATATATATATATATATATATATATATATATATATATATATATATATATATATATATATATATATATATATCCTCTGGTGGGCAAAAGCAAGAGGCTTACCAAATTCCACCAGAATTAAAGTGATATCAAAATCGTGGCCGGTTAATGGCAGACATGTTCTAATACAAAGAGAAAGATAAGTAATGGGATTTTTAAAGAAATTTTCATAAGCAAAAGACACCGAATATATTAAAGACAAATGAAGGTTTGAGTTGTGTGATTTCGATGAAGATTTCATAGTTGTATGGAAAATTGTGTTGAGTGCAGAGATAGAAGAATTGAATTTTTGGAGCATTGAAAACTATCATGTTTTCTTTTTCCCAATTTGAAATACAAGAAATATCAGAAATCAGATGTTCAAAGGCCAAAATTCTAGCGTCAATTAATGAGAAGGGCTTCTTTCAATTTAAACTGAGTGATGACGGATGAAGTCATCTGCATATGAGTGGAAAGATGATGAAGTAATAAAGAGAAAGTTATCAATGAAAAATAGTAAAAGATTTACTCATATAACAGATCTCTTAGGAACACCACAATTAATAGATTTAAAGAAAATCAGAAATAAGGTTCGGAGAGAAGAAGAGACTCCGAAAAATAGAAGTTTTCAAATCAAAGTTTTGTGCCAGACTTTATCGAAGTCTTTCAATATGTCCAGCGTTCCAGCGAAAGATTCACCGAAACACCGAAGAGCAGAAAACCCAAAGTCAGAGAGAAGGAAAGAAGATCACCAGTAAAGCGGACTTTACGAGTCATACTGGGTATCAAAGATAAGATTAGAAGAATTGAAATTTTCAAAAATCTTCCTGTTGAGGATAGATTCGAAAACTTTAGAAATAACGGAGGTTAAAGAAAAAGGACAATAGGCAAAAGGTTGAGTGAGATCCCCATTCTTAGGCACAAGCTGGATATATATATA
>SEYY01004389.1:7500-12500 GCA_009176605.1 Armadillidium nasatum
CATCACCTATACTTTCCTAATTCGACTATTTCACTCCTCATTAATCGTTTCAATTTGGAAGTAAGAGTACCACTCAACTTCAAATAACCTTTTCTAATTTCAGCAAAGAAAACATGGTTATCTTCAGTACCTCAAAAGTTCAGTTCTTTCATCTATCCACTTGACAAAATCTTCGACACAAGTACAAAATCTTCAAGAACACCCACTCTAGACTTCTCTTTTCCTTAACAATTTTTGCATCTCATTTTCTTATGACTTGTCTTTGAAGAATTACATTATTTCTTTCAGCTAAACAAAGTTCTTTTAAGCGTCAGGGTTTTTGAGTCGTCTTCAGAGTCTCTGAACATCACCCTAAATTTCTTTGTCTGTATCGGGGAGTTGCTCATCCTTTTTTACAATATGCATAACATATTTGGGATAATTCTGCTCAGACAGTTCCTTATATAAATGTAGGAATCGAAGGATTTTTTACTTATTTTTAACTCTCATACTCTCACTTCCTCTCTCCAATCTCTTTGCTACCGTTGAATCTCTGCATCACACTCCTTAACGCTATTAAGAAAGACATTGTTCTTTCAAGCTCTTTTAGTCACATACCTTCTCCTTTGATGAGAGATGGTGCGACTCTTGCATTTTTAAACAGGTTTATTATTTATCTGTCCAACCATTTGATCGCTATGCTCATTCTAACACGTACACTACTGGTAATGCACTTAGCACATTTTCTTCTTCTATTTCCCCGCTTGTTATCACTTAAACATTTTTAAACTCCTTTATCGGTTCATATCAGCATTTGATTGATTTGATTTTTACTATACCTCTCCAATTCTGGTGAAATATATATATATATATATATATATATATATATATATATTATATATATATATTATATATATATATATATATATATATATATATATATATATATATATATATTCCCTATTAAACTGCATGTTTTTCTTAACTTCTGTAAGATATATTTGTATATAAATTTAAGTTCCTTGTGTGTGTGTATGTATGTACGTATGTATGTATTTATGTATGTATGTGTGTGTGTATGTGCGTGTGTGTGTGTATTTTTGTCCTTCAGTTAACAATCCCCCAAGAGACAAGAATAAATAGCAAGCTTCTAAGAAAGTTGTAAATTACCAACTCTTTTTGAACACTATCTTATCTCTCTGTAACACAATAGTAATAATACTCTGCATTCCCCCAAAGGTATCTATATATATATATATATATATATATATATATATATATATATATATATATATATATATATATATATATATATATATATATATATATATATATATATATATATATATATATATATATATATATATATATATATATATATGATATATATATATAATATAAGATTATCATATGATTTCAGACTATCTCTGACTCTTTCTTGCCCAATGAACCTGAAACTCTTCCCTCTGGATCGTCAGCAATGCTCGCTTGTGATAGAGCCATGTAAGTCTACAGTGCCACTTTGTTATGGCATCATAACATCAGTAATTTTATCTAAGTATCTCTTCTTTATATATATATATATATATATATCTATATATATATATATATATATATATATATATATATATATATATATATATATATATATATATATATATATATATATATATATATATATATATATATATATATATATATATATATATATATATATATATATATATATATATATATATATATATATATATATATATATATATATATATATATATATATATATATATATATATATATATATATATATATATATATATATATATATATATATATATATATATATATATATATATGTATACCTTGGTTACTATCTTAATATGTTACTAATGGATTAAATTAAGGATTAAAATAAAAATAAACTATTTAAGAAAACAAACCAAATGGTATGAAGTAAATGAAGTGAAAATAAATTGAAAAGCAGTTTTATGCATTTCAAAAAAATAAACTTTTAGTGGAAAGCAACATATCAATGTTGTGGAAACAAAATTATCGGGAAACAACGTAGCACAAAATTACGTAATATTAATCAAAAATTACATAATTTAATTAAGTAATTAAATAAATGAACAATTAAGAATAACAAGTTGATCTATGTTATACAAAGAGTTAACTGTCCCTAATTTTACCAAAATCGGATCTGTAGTTACAGAGATATAGAATATAAGCCAAAAAAAAAAAAATGTAATTAACGGTTAATTAGTAATTAATTAATTGAAAATTTGGAAAATCAAGAAAAACATTATTTCGTGATACTCGAAACTTTACATTCAAAGAAGTCGAACATTCAAAAAAAAAAAAAAATAAAAAATAAAATAAATGTAAGCCAAAGGGATTAAGTTGCTTAAAAAAAATCTGGTATCGGTGTCTGTATCGGTCATTTTTTAGCCGATACCGATACCGATTCCGATATCTTAAAATATACCGATACTTACTCCATATATATATATATATATATATATATATATATATATATATATATATATATATATATATATATATATATATATATATATATATATATATATATATATATATATATATATATATATTATCTGTAGATGGCTGGACCACAGAAGATCTCTTATTATCTTGGAAGGAAGGCGACCCTGTTCAAGTAATCAAAAATTTACATATACCAGGATTTACACTAGAGAATGTTTTCCCTAAATACTGCGCTAGCAAAACAAGCACGGGTAATATATATATATATATATATATATATATATATATATATATATATATATATATATATATATATATATATATATATATATATATATATATATATATATATATATATATATATATATATATATATATATATATATATATATATATATATATATATATATATATATATATATATATATATATATATATATATATATATATATATATATATATATATATATATATATATATATATATATATATATATATATTATATATATATTTTTTTTTTTTTTTTTTTTTTATGTTTGTTTGTTTATGTGTTTTTGTTTGTATTTATGTTTTGTGTATATATATATATATATAATATATATATATATATATATATATATATATATATATATATATATATATATATATATATATATATATATATATATATATATATATATATATATATGCAAAATACTTAGGAATGCTCAGCTGGTTATCTTTTACTTTTTCTTACTCATGGAGTCTTCCTGTTCTTCAGTATTTCCATGAATTATTTTGCAGTGTTTCAGGACATATTGAAAGTCCTTGATAGAGTCAGTTTCTAAACTTTCCTTATTCGGTTTCTCTTGTCTCATTTTATTTACAAATGTTCAGAAGCAGTTGTTGTAGACGAACACCGTTCATCCTTTGAATCTATTAATAGTATTGTTCATCAAGGTTTTCTTCTATCTCCTACTTCCTTTATTCTATTTTTATTTCATCAACACCTATCAACTCTTATAACGATCATTTCACCCTTTGTTACGTTATTCTATTGGATAATCGTCATTGGTAGCCATTAATAGTTAATGTTAATACGATAGCCTCGGAGCAACTGATCTCTGATGTTTATTTTACGTATTTCTAAACGGAACAATAAAAATATTGTTTTCAATGCCTCAAAAACTCAAATCTTTCATCTACCTTTCTATAATAATCTTCCACACATCTTCATCTTGGAAAACTAAAAACAAAAATATCTCATGTCCTTAATATTTTTTTTTTTTTGTTCATTTTGTTTCCTAATTTTCATTTCTGATAGTTAACGAATTGGTCAAACCGAAGAAAATTTGTGAGAATTCTAAAAATTCTGAGACTCCTTCAGAATTTCAATGCATATCGCTCCCGTTTATTGACACTCTGAAGGGGTTGTCTTCGTCTTCAGATTGAATACAAACCTCACTACTAGGATTCTTCCACTCAGTCTTCCTGAAAATGATCGATTGCCATTCTTCTCATTAACTATATATATATATATATATATATATATATATATATATATATATATATATATATATATATATATATATATATATATATATATATATATATATATATATAGCGTTGCTACAACAGAAGATATTACTAATCTCTTTGATTAGTTTGATACCTCATCCATTGTTAGGAACTTGGGTTGCTTGTCTCTCTCACAGAGTCGAATCCTTTCCCTAGTCAATTATCTGACAGCAGATCAACCGATATGCTCATTCTTACATGTAGTCTTCTAGTTAAGTCTGGAACACTCTTCCTTTCTCTAATTTTTTATGCCTAACAACTATTGCTGTTATTCCTCCGACCCTCTGCATTTTTAGATCAGATTTACTTATATATATATATATATATATATATATATATATATATATATATATATATATATATATATATATATATATATATATATATATATATATATATATATATATATATATATATATATATATATATATATATATATATATATATATATATATATATATATATATATATATATATAGTATATATTAGTTGATTTTCTTATCAAATAACTATTTTTTCAGGTGAATATTCCTGTCTCCGGGTGGAACTTATCTTTAAAAGAGAGTTCTGGTACTATCTGATTCAATATTATATCCCTTGTGGTATGTTAGTAATTGTGTCATGGGTCTCCTTCTGGTTGGATCAGAATGCCGTTCCTGCAAGGGTTGCCCTTGGGGTGACAACCATTTTTACAATGCTTATTCAGACATCGGAATATCAACCAATCCCTTCCCCCTGTGTCCTACACAAAGGTATTCCCTTCCTTAGAGTTATTTTTTTAAAGTTTTATTAGCCTTTCTTTTTTTTTCTTTGATTTACGATTTACGCAGAATTTAAACTTTGTCCCCTCTCTCCCAAGCCCCTACCCCCACTAAGGGTTAATAGATAATATATATATATATATATATATATATATATATATATATATATATATATATATATATATATATATATATATATAT
>SEYY01004389.1:17500-22500 GCA_009176605.1 Armadillidium nasatum
ATGGAACAGTTGAAAATAAGTGATATTATTTAGAAAGTAATTTTCTTGGGTTCATGGCATATTTATCAACTACTGTTTGAACAAAATAATCATAATTGTCAGACACAAAATTTTCTGTGTACACTCAACATAGCCAACCCGTTTAACCTGTCCTCTCCCATGGTGCTTCGAAGCCAAGTCTTCATCCTTCGCAGAGTACTGAAAGAACACTCTACTGTACTGGTGGTGCATGGTTAGGCGAGTAGTATCAGAAGTCTTTTTCGTCACCGGAAGAAAGGTTCAGTCTCCTTTAAGACTTGAGAGACGACAAGATCTTTTAACTCTTCACTACTCAGTTTCTTTTCCTTCCAAATTTTGTACCAAAGTTTCAGCTCTGCTTCTAAGCCATCTAAATGGTAAAAGCTGTAAAATGAAGCTGCCTTTTCCTTTAATTCATCGATTGTCATGAGTAACATGTGGAAAGGATGTAAATATGTCAATTTTCATCTTATGAACGACTCGCGGAAAACGTAATAATGTCCTTTTATAGTTTCCACAGAATTGTGGATTTCAGGTATTGTGTTCAAATTGTTTACTACCAGATTTAGTTTGTGTGAAGAGCAGTGAAAGAACAATGCTTTTTTATATATTTTTCCCACAACATTGCTTAGACCCCACATTCTTTATCAGACATCGTAGAACAGCCATCTCAACCCAAGCTTACGCATTTCTCAGGATCCTACTTTTCGCTCGTGACAAAATTGTCAATAGCTTTCGCAGAGGCTTTTTGCGTCAAGCGCTTCCAGTTCTTCAAAGCCAATAAATTTCTCTTTGATTTTATCAGTCTCTTTTTCGAAATATCGCAACCCTATTTATAACTGTTCCTTTCCAGAAATATCAGCGGTTTCATCTGAAAGTAATCTATATGCCCACTCCTTGACTTTATTAACGATTTTTTCTTTATATTAGTACCACATAAAGAAATGACCTCATTCTGAATCTGAACTGATTGGTATGTGGCCTTTTTCTTCCCATGTTCAAAATGGTTTTTCAATGACTGGTCTCCTGCATCTATTCGTATTCGGCACAAATCATTCAACACTTCCTCGTCATGATGCTACCACGAAGCGATAAATCGTACATTCCAGAAAATGTTAATGAAATTATTGAAGAAAATACTTTTTATTTTTTCTTATGGTTTTCTTAGAAAATCGATTAATTTGGATGTCTACCGGCACGTCCTGTAGGAACAGTCTTGCAGCTTCAACAACAGTTTTATGCCACTCGGTGTTTGTATGTTCTTACAAACCTCATGAACATCTTTATATTTAATAAAAAGTCTTATTATTAAAGAGCCCAGGACCCCTCTGACCGAACTTTTATTTAGTGAAAACAAAATACAAAGCTTGCAAAATGCTTGAATATACCAGCCAAGAGAATATGTCTCCAACCATTGCTGATTAAATTTCCTTTTTAATAGGGTAACCTCTTCCAAAAAAAATTATGAAATCCAACAATCTATCAATAATTGTTTCTTTTTCTAAGTCGAAATTATAGATGACTGTCCAGCATATACACAAATGTTATTTTTGTGACTATCATCCACTGAAACACCAGCTCAGAAATCTGGCCCCATATCTTGACTCGTCGAGGAGCTGGGTCTGGGTCTAGGTCTGGGTCTGGGTCTGGGTCTGGGTCTGGGTCTGGGTCTGGGTCTGGGTCCTTCATCATGCGAAATATGCGTCAGCATTATTATTATTAAAATTTGACATAATAGAAGCAAGCCAAGTTAAATCTAGAAACCTAGATAGATCAAGTAAGGTATTTATTTTGTTATTTCAAACAAGCCAAGTAGGGTTAGATTTACAGATTTACAACAAGGAAAAAGGTTTATAAACCCTCACTAAGAGTAATAGCTTCTAGGGGGCAGCTTCCCCACTCTGCGCCCCCTGACGAGGCCCATATATATATATATATATATATATATATATATATATATATATATATATATATATATATATATATATATATTATATATATATATATATATATATATATATATATATATAGTTACGTTTGTGGTTGTGGGTGTGGGTGTGGGTGTGGTGTGTGTGTGTGTGGTGTGTGGTGTGTGTGTGTGTGTGTGTGAAATGGAACGTTCTTTAATTAAAGGAGTGACGTTTTTAGTCTTATTTTCAAAAAGGGAAATTTAAGCAAGGTTTTGTTTATTTGAGTAAGAAGAATAAAAGTCCATTCAATAGTTTCGACAGCAATTCTTGGTATACACTAATACAGTATATACATCAAAGTATACTCCGCTTGTACGCATACATGGTTAATTCAAAGTATAAACAAACTTTGGTAAAAACATAGTATGGTAAAAATAAGTAAAACATAGTATGGTAAAAATAAGTAATGAAATGTAATGCCTTTATAATGACGTAATTTTAGGCAATTTCAGTCAGTGATTGGTCAATTGAGTTTAAATTTGGCAACGTCGAAAATAGCATGACATCACTTCCTACTTAATTAATTCATAATTAATGAAAGGTAAAACTGTTCTTCGATTTCATTAATTATTATATCTAGCTATACTTTGATGTTTTTAATAAGATGAAGGCGCTGTTGCCAGATTCGTTCAAAAGTTGCTATCTTTGCAAAATTTTATCTTCACTCGTTAGGTGGTTTAATCATTTGTTTAATGTAGCCATAATAATGTTTTCGCAGTTATTATTATTATTATTATTATTATTATTATTATTATTATTATTATTATTATTATTATTATTATTATTATTATTACTTAAAACACAATATTTCACTCAGATATGTCTGTTGGGGTCTCCAGCAGTGAGTGGTAGGAAATCTCGAAAGGTCGCCAAAATAATATATATATATATATATTATATATATATATATATATATATATATATATATATATATATATATATATATATATATATATATATATATATATATATATATATATATATATATATTAATTAATTAACTGATGGGGTTAGTTATTGAATAGTTCCCCAGGTACTACCTTCTAAATATATAAAGTATATGAATTTTTTTAGAGGTCTTTCATCAAAACTATAGAGAAGTTTTCAACAAAAGTCAGGCGTGTATTCAAGAGTTCTTTCAAGGTGAACTCTCTTCCATCTATAATAAGGCAGTTTATATTAGGTGGGATCTTCATTTTCTTATTATTAAGATATTTGTTTTATTTCAGATCAAATCGATTTCTAATGCTTTTAGATATAAAGCCGTCTTTTATTAATATTAAATTTAAATCTGTTGATTTCACTGGAAAGGATTATCATTAACACAAAACTTATCAGTGTTTTGCAATTGAATTTGTATTTTCATACTATTGATTTATTCACAATTACATTAATAAGCACATTGCTCAATCTTATAATGATCACTATAACCAGTCTTATAATGATGGCAAGAACACTCAAATTTTATCAGAGAATTTTTTAGATGACAGCTTAAAATCACCTGCAATAATTCTCAGAATTTGTAGGAAGTTTATCATGGATGTAACAAGAGAATGTAGGATAGTGACTTTCATCCTAAAAGTGGGGACTCAAATGACAGTAAAAGATGGTGTAATAATCCAAAATCCAAAATCGGAAGATAAGATTCTAGGATATCTTTTAATCTTCACACAGATAAATTAAAAGTTTTAAAATTCTCAATAAATAACGGTGCAGGAACGAAAAGAATCTTTTAATCTTCACAAAGATAAATTAAAAGTTTTAAAATTCTCAATAAATAACGGTGCAGGAACGAAAAGAATGCTGTTGATTGATGCTTCACAGGTTTCAGACCCACTAAACTTCTTTTTACCTGTAATATTAAAGGCTGGTTTTTAATTTAGAAATAATAATAATTTGATCTCAGTTGGACGAAATGAGTCTCTTCTGATTTCTTTTCTTGTCTCTTCTTTTTCTTTTCAGAAGTAAATAACAAAAAATATTTACACATATAAATATTCCAATAACATGTCGTCTACCGTGGCTCAAACGGTAGGGTGATTGACTCACGTGCTTGAGGGCGCCGGTTCGATCCCACTTCGGGATCCTAGGTATATACTACCTAGAAAAGTTCCTCTCCTCGAATAGGGCAATGCCCGTGAGATGTGAACTTTTTATTATAAAAAAAAAAAAAAAAAAAAAAAAAAAAAAAAAAAATACTATATAAAATAATATTCTTTATATTTTGTGATGCATCAACATCTTGCTATGGCTTTGCAATTTAAAATTAACATTTTTAAAAGTCAAAGTGGCCCCATTCAAATCTAGACTTCAGCCTTCTTTAAAGTTACAGTTTCTCTTTTTATTTTTTGTGCTTTAAATAAATATTCGTTTTCAAGAATTCAGTTCAAAAATGTTAGAGTTGTTGTTGATGCTCAAATATTCTTTTTTAGCTCCTATCAGGAAAAGAGAAATTAGAATTCTTTCGTTAGCAGCAGACTCAAAAAAAAAAAAAAAAAAAAAAAAAAAAAAAAAAAAAAAAAAAAAAAACTGTACAAGAATTCAAGATGTCAAATCTTAAGACAATATCAATTCTGTTATGATTAAAGCAGATTCAATCGCCATAGGTATTACAACTTCTACTTTCCTTTCAAAACTGGTCTTAAATTTTAATAGTTAATCTGATACTTCAAAATCATTTTCACTATTCAATTAGTAAATTTAAGTGCTTGTCTGAGACCATTTTAAGAAAAGACTTTATAATCCCACATTTGTTGAAATTAACACAGTTTTTGCTACCTTTAAAGGATTACTTCAGTCTCCAGTGTACATAAACTTTAAATAGGGTAATTTCTAAAATTTTCAAATTAATCAGCAGAATGTAGGGGTAAATGATTTGATAAAAATTGTGATGGAAAAGTTTCAACTCTTGTGGTTAAAGGTAATACAGAAGCATTATTTCTTAAAAGAAATTTCATTTCTCAAAATCTTAAGAAGGATGAAATTCCAATGCTAGCTATCAACCTAATTAAT
>SEYY01004389.1:37500-47500 GCA_009176605.1 Armadillidium nasatum
GAATAACTTCCCATAGAAAACTCATGACTAGTGTTCTTTAACTTCCTTCGGTAGTTTGGTGAATGTTTTATTGTGGCACAAAAAATTTCGAAAGCATTCTTTAGAATCTGTCACAAAATCTTTCATTTCAAAACTTCCATCTTTCGGTATTTACACCTCTCTCTGTTGCTTTCTCTTCTATTTTTTTACTGTGGCGTTATAATGCTGTTGCAGATGTTTATTTTGCATTCTGTAAAGTAATCATTTTAGGTGTACTTCAGGGTTCTGTCTATTACTCTATTTCCTATTTCTTTATTAATGATTTTCTATCTGTCACTTCTTCTAATACCTACTCATATGCCGAAGAATCAACCGTTCATGACATCTTTTATTCTTAAAAACTAATGCAAGAAAAGTTGCCGCCTCGGTGCAACTGATCTCTGATCTTTTTCGCATCTGTAGTTGTCTTCAATATCTCAAAAACTCATTTCCATTATTTATTCATTTTCAGTAATCATTCACACAGACACAACATCCTCGAATCTACGCAACTCAAAACATTATCTGTTCTTAAATATTTTTGGAGTTTCCTTTCTCTGTAATTATTCTAGTAATTATCACATTAACTCTCTTTTCAAAGAGGCTTCTAAGGGGTTGAATGTTCTGGGTTGCCTTCAGGAAGTCTTCACATCACCTCAGTTGCTTGATCTGTAAAGAGGCATTTTTATATTTTGGTTTGAGTAAACATTGGAAATCTATGGGGGTTCCATGTGCAATGGTCTCCTTGATAATATTGATGCTAGGTGGACTCTAGAGCTTTTCAGCTTATCATTACTCTGCTCTTACCATCTTTCTCCAATCTCTTCCTAGGTGTAGAACTTTTGCATCAATCTCCTTATATTATCGCAATTATAATGAACATTGCTTCTTTGAGCTCACTTGTCCTGTAACTCCTCCTTTGAGGACAGTCAGTGATTAGTCTTTCCACACACTCTCAACCTTTTCCTTTCTAGCTCTCTGACCCCAGATGTAAATGCTATGCTCATATTTACATGAATTATACTGGTAAAATCTTGAATAGATTTTCTTCTACTACTTTTCCCTACTTTCTTGACTTTCACTTTTTGAAGCGCTGTGAGTCGAATCATGTTCCCTATTATTTTAATTAAAGGATTGTATTTTCACCAACTCTAACTGAAACTGTGAAGGCCTCTGGTTTTATACCATAGGAAAATATATAAAAAAGGACCATACAATTAATTCCCCTTTAACCTTAAATTCTGATAAGTACTTAAAATTATTATTAAAAAAAAATTAAAACAAATAGATAAATTTACAGTAACTAATTTCAGACACTCAAAATCCGACTAATCTCTTAATTATACTCAATACAATGCCTGTTTTTTAGAAAGCTTTACAACTAGGGGATAATTAAATTAAAAACTATTTTCTAATTTGTGCTGTAAAATACATTTTCAATTGACGTAACCCCACCAATGGTCTACAATCTTTTCTCTTTCGTGTGTAATATGGAAATTATTGCTTTAAATAAGTGGAATAAGGCCATTAATAATTTTGAGAACTACAAATAACAATTCGTGTATCCAATAGAGATGATCTCTAACGACTGGAAATAATGGAATTAATAAACTATAAAGCTACATTTAAAATCCAATAATGCCTTGCTTATTACGATCATTATAGTTTCAAGCATTACCTTTTCCAGGTCTATAACTAAACTATGGAAAAATTAGAGTTTATGCCTCCCTCGTAATAATGCGATTCATTTGCCTGCTGTTAGAAACGTTTTAAAGATTAACTTGTTCTGCTATTAGGCTTTTGTTCATACCTTTCATTATTGTAATTTCCATTTTCATTTCCGCCATTTTATGTGTAACGGTTTTCTCGTTTTCTATAATTTTAGGATACACTTTCCTAATATTATTATTATTATTATTATTATTATTATTATTATTATTATTATTATTATTATTATTATTATTATTATTATTATTATTATTATTATTATTATTATTATTATTATTATTATTATTATTATTTTAGTAGTAGCGTTCATAAACACGTTAACAGTTATTCTTATTTTTTATTAATTTAATAAAAATTTATAGTAAGAATAAAAATGATGATAAAAATAAAAATTATAATAAATAATAAAAATAATAATTTATATAATATAATTAATAATAATAATAAATAATTAATAATAATAATAATAATAATAAAATAATTAAAATATTAAAATAATTAAATATGAAAATAAAATCATAAAAATAATAAGTTTAATAATAATGATAATAATAATAATAATAATAATAATAATAATAATAATATAATTATTGACAAAAGATTTCCTAAATTACCGAATAATAATAATAATAATAATAATATAATAATAATAATAATAATAATAATTTTAATAATAGTAATAACAATAATTTTCTTTTGTTCCTCCTATGCTTATGCTTCTAAGGTTAATTTGAAACCTTGAGTTTCAAATAGTAGTAATAACAATAATAATAATAATAATAATAATAATAATAATAATAATAATAATAATAATAATAATAATATATATATATATAATTATTATTATTATTATTATTATTATTATATTATTATTATTATTATTATTATTATTATTATTATTATTATTATTATTATTATTATTATTGCATTTTAAGTTTGATTTGTTTCAAAATATCTAGTTTTATTTTTGGTATCGTAAGCAGAAATGTTTTTCGAGTTGGATATATATATATATATATATATATATATATATATATATATATATATATATATATTATATATATTTATATATATATATATATATATATATATATATATATATATATATATATATATATATATATATATATATATATATATATATGTATATATATATTATATAATAATAAAAATTTGCTTTTTTCTTGTCTATTGTTGGGAATTTTTTTTGTTTGTTTGATTATTTATTTTGGGGGAGAGGGAGGGGAGAGGGAGGGGAGAGGGGAAGTTATTACAGTTCCGATAATATTATAAAACTGTTATCATTCAATTTTTTAGTATATTTTTCAGCTAAAATTGAAAAGAAATATATTTATGAAAACAGTTTCTGTTCTGAATATTTTGAGGTGATTTTTCTTGTTAAAAAAAAAGAAAAAGAAAAAAAAAACATTTCTTTTCCTTTTGGTTAAGTTTCGGAGTGGATAAGGGCTCTGAGACACATTAGGAACTTCTTTAAACCTCTTTAGTGGTTAATTCAGTGTATGGTTTTCTTTTAATTCTTTGTGAAATACGCATTGAATGATCCCACCCTTAAAATTCCTTTAAAAATAAATCTAGGAATTTCGTTATTGTTACACAACTGCCATTACTATGAGCGGTACCGTTCGATATTCTTGATCTAAGTTCTTGATCTAAATTTCTTTTCTTTTCTTTATTCTCTCATTTCATTTTTTATCCAACTCTCAGATTACATGCGTAGTAGGTTTGAAACCAAACACCCTTCTCTCCACTATTTCTCATTTCCATTGCCTTAAACACTTTGGCTTTGACTTAGTTTTTATTCACATGGTAGACGCTCTTTGGTTCTTTACCATCAGAGTTGTTTAAAAAGATATGTTTAAATTCCAACCATTCTCTGTCAAAAAAATATCTATTTTAAATGCAGTGCTGTATATCTAAAGATAGGAAATTTTGCTTCTAGTGAGTGTATTTACTTTTGTTCATTGTTAATTTTCATGGTTGAATAGTAATCATTTAGAAATCTATGACTCCACTTACTCAGTGAAGATTTATTTTAGTATCCAATTTTAACTGACTCTTGTTTTTCATTCTTAGTTAATCTCGATTAAGAAAAATTAATAATATTTCAATTGCTATTGAGAAGAATGCCAGTGGAGAATATGGAAAACTCACTTTGAAGAGTTTGCTGAGTTTGCTCCTTGTGTTCCCTTTAGATCTTTATGAACAAAAAGAGTTTAAAATCTACAAGTTTTGAGCATACAATTCTCGACAAAATTTTTAATCCCATTTTTGAAAGGTTTCACCCCATTTTTCAAAAATAAATGAAAGTATTCTCAAGTTTTGAATCATGTGTCAGTTACCTTATTGGACAACATTTACCTTACTTGACATCAATTACCTTATTTGACAAGATTTACCTTATTTGACATCAATTACCTTATTTGACATCAATTACCTTATTTGACAACATTTACCTTATTTGACATCAATTACCTTATTTGACATCAATTACCTTATTTGACAACATTTACCTTATTTGACATCAATTACCTTATTTGACAACATTTAGAGAGAACTTTCTCAACATATGTGTCAATTACTTCAGGAAGGTTATCTAATATGTGAATTTATCACTCTCTTGGTTGGGACTGATTTTTGGTACTGTTTTAGGTTTGATTATTACAGAGTTTACATATTTCTTTCCTGTAATTAAGTAACTTAAACTGACCATTCGTGTCTGGTTTGTTAGTTTCAAATTTTCTAAATTTTTATTCATTTATTTTTTTAAATTTATTCTGCATTGTGATCTTATAGGGTTGCCAAACTTACTTTTTTCATATGAGTCAATGAAGAAATGTTAATATCGTGCCATTTCTGAGAAACATCTCTTCTATATATATATATATATATATATATATATATATATATATATATATATATATATATATATATATAATATATATATATATATATATATATATATATATATATATATATATATATATATATATATATATATATATATATATATATATTATATATATATATATATATATATATATATATATATATATATATATATATATATATATATATATATATCATTATATTAACAATTTACTTTATAGCTATATAGAGTAAATTGTAAAATATTAACCTATAAATTGTATATGATCCTATAAGATCAAGCATCATATATAATTTTCTTTATAACATTCTTGAAGAAATAAATAAATAATACTTTATAACGATATTTGATATACTATTTTTGTTATATTAATTAAGTAAAATTTGAGCGTATTGCAATAAATAATGAAGAAAATTCTTTGGCGATTATATATCTAAAGGAAATCCTATGTACTGATAAAAATTATAAAAATTATCAAACGTCACAAAAAAAAAAAAAAAAAAAAAAAAAAAAAAAAAAAAAAAAAAAAAAAAAAAAAAAAAAAAGGTTATTTTTTTTTTAGATTTTTCGTAAAATATATTAGAAAAAGATTCGCAAAGTTGTAAAAGATTACTAAATATAATTATTATTTTTATTCAAACACTCTCTTCCCTCACTTTCTCCCTCTCTCCATATATATATATATATAATATATATATATATATATATATATATATATATATATATATATATATATATATATATATATATATATATATATATATATATATATATATATATATATTATATTAGTCCTGATATCTTTCATTACATTTTTAAGAGAAGAATTTCACTTTCTATCATTTACCTGTGCTTTAAAGTCTAAAAATTATATATATATATATATATATATATATATATATATATATATATATATATATATATATATATATATATATATATATATATATATATATATATATATATATATATATATAATAATATATAATATTATATAAAAATAATTAAATATATAATATATAATATATATATTGTTCTGCAAATATATCTACAGTTATTTATTCATCCAATGAATGAATGAATTCATTCATTCATTCATTAATGAATGATACATTCACTCGGTCATCAATTATTAATCTATTCATCTATTTATTTATCCATGCTCCCATTTTTGTATCAATCCATCAATTTATCCATTTATCCATCTTTTTATCTATCCACTTAATTTATCTAATCCAAATTTATATTTTTATATTGATCTTTTTTTCATACATATTCCTGGATTTGTTATTATTATTATTATTATTGTTATTACTATTATTATTATTATTATTATTATTATTATTATTATTATTATTATTATTATATTATTATTATTATTATTATATTATTATTATTATTATTATTATTATTATTATTATTATTATTATTATTATTATTATTATTATATTATTATTATTATTATTATTATTATTATTATTATTTTATTATTATTATTATTATTATTATTATTATTATTATTATTATTATTATTATTATTATTAAATATTCTAGATTTATTATTTTAAAATTAAATAAAACTTATCTTATATCCTATTAACCTAAAATAAGATTAATTTGGTAACATTTGAACCCCTTTTATATGGTATCTTTCTTATATATATATATATATATATATATATATATATATATATATATATATATATATATATATATATATATATATATATATATATATATATATATATATATATATATTATATAATATATATATAATATATAATATTAATATATTAATAATTTTATTAAAATATTATATTTTACATTAATTATTATTATATTATATATATATATATATATATATATATATATATATATATATATATATATATATATATATATATATATATATATATATATATTGTATTATTTTTATGTACCTTGAGAAAGAAAGCCAAAGCATGTGAATAAATAATTAAAGTTGACCAATAATAATAATAATAATAATAATAATAATAATAATAATAATAATAATAATAATAATAATAATAATAATAATAATAATAATAATAATAATAATAATAATAATAATAATAATAATAATAATAATAATAATAATAATAATAATAATAATAATTGCATGCTTTAAATAAGGGGAGGAGTTTTCTTTAAGTTAAAAATTATCTAAAACAAAAATAAAATTTTCAAATTAGACAGAAAAAACAGTTAAAAAAAAAGCACATATATAAACATAAATATAAATTAAACTCTATACAGCTATACAAAAATAATACAAAAAAATGTATACATTTCTTTTTTTTTGTATAGTTAAACAACTATTATACAGTAATACATCTTACTTAACACATTAATATGCATAAAATTGATTCAAATATTTGATGAAAAAAACATTAAAAAAAACGAAAAAACAACAAAAAACCTGGTTTTTATTAATTGAAAACAAAAGTTTTTAAATATTGACTTGGCTATTTATTAAAATAAAAATATTATTTTTAACATGTATACATTTACCGACATAAAAAGCACATTTTTTTTTAAGTACAGCAAAAAATTGGGGAAAATTTTAAGCTCTAACAAACAGAAGGGTGAGGGGTAGTAATTAATAAGAAACAGGGATAAAAAAAATAAATAAATAAAAAAAGTAAAAAATGGATTTTAATTTTTTGATAATAGAACGTTTAAAATTTTTTTTTTATTTTTATTTTTTATTTTTTTAAAAAATATTTTGTGGTGCATTAGATGTTGGCAAATAATGTAATTTTATATTGCTAAATTTTTTTTTTGAAAAGTTAGAAGACAGTGTAAAGCAAGAGGGAATTAATAATAATAATAATAATATTAATAATAATAATAATATTTTTATTAATAATAATAATATTAAAGTTTAAATATATCCCTTATAACACGAGTTTCTTTCAATGGCTGTGTTCCTTCAATTTCTTTTTTTTTTTTTGCAAATTTATTTCAAATTTCTAATAGTATTTTTTTCAGAGTAAAGCGTGTAGTATTTAAGGCAACACTTAAAATGCATCACACACATATTTATATATATATATACCGATTATAACGACGGCATTCGAGATGCCTTTTTTACATATGTATACCGACTGTGAGGAGGAGAGGCAAACAGGCGAGTGCAGGCGGCATGCAAGCAGTGACGACTGACTTTATATATATTATTTTATATATATATATGAATAAGGGTCAGGCACCACATCCACGTATGCTTGACCTTGGTGTATGAAACGGGAGGTAGAGTGTTGTTAATACTGGACGTCTGTGTGGACATGGTGAGGAGTGTGGTGACGCCTAGGGAGACTCTCGCAGGAACTGCATTCTGATCCAGCCAAAAGGAAACCCATGATACGATGACGAGCATACAGCATGGGATGTAGAACTGAATCAAGTAGTAAGAAAACTCTCTCTTGAACACTAAATCGACTCTTAGACAAGAATATTCACCTGCGTAAATCGTAAACCAAAGAAAAAAAAGAAAGGTTAATAAAACTTTAAAAAAATACTCTAAGGTAGGGTTACCTTTGTGTAGGACACAGGGGGAAGGGATTGATTGATACTCGATGTCTGAGTGGACATTGTTAAAAGGGTTGTCACCCCAAGGGCAACCCTTGCAGGAACGGCATTCTGATCCAGCCAGAAGGAGACCCATGACACAATTACTAACATACAACAAGGGATATAATATTGAATCAGATAGTACGAGAACTCTCTTTTAAAGATAAGGTCCACCCGGAGACAGGAATATTCACCTGCAAAAATAGTTAGTTGAAAAGAAAAACAACTGTTCCTCCAAACTAAAATATCCTTTTTAATATATATATATTTATATGCGCATGCACAATATACCCATATAGGGGAGGGGCAAGAGGCAAAAATGTCATTGGCTTTCTGAAAGGGCCGATTCATATTTATATATAAAAAAAATCAAAAATATTAAATTTATTTCACTTGATTTACTTATTTATTCAAAGGGTTGTGACTCAAAATATATTATTTGAAAAATTAAATTAAGCCAAAGTTGGACACTTTTGCCATTCCCCAGCATAAATATCAATCTTACTTTTTCTCTTTTATTTTTAAATATAGGTTCTCTCTCTCTCTCTCTCTCTCTCTCTCTCTCTCTCTCTCTCTCTCTCTTTCTTTCTTTCTTTCTTTCTCTCATTCATTCTTTCTTCTTTCTTCTCTCCTTATATATATATATATATATATATATATATTATATATATATATATATATATATATATATATATATATATATATATATATATATATATATATATATTTGTAAATCTGATCGAAAAATGCAAAGGGTCTGCAGGATAACATCAATAGTTGGGAAATATCACAGAAAATTAGAGAAGGGAAGAGTGTTCCAGACTTAACTAGAAGAGCACATGTAAGAATGAGCATATCGGTTGATTTGCGGTCAGAGAATTGACTAGAGACAGGATGCGACTCTGTGAGAGATACAAGAAACACAAGTTCTTAACAATGGATGAGGTATGCCGCAAAAAATCAAAGAGATTAGTAGTATCTTTTGGCTTGTCATCTACAAAAACATCTATGGATAAGCAGAATTATGTATACTTATCATAATCATTCTAGAATATATATATATATATATATATATATATATATATATATATATATATATATATATATATATATATATATATATATATATATATATATATATATATATATATATATATATATATATATATATATATATATATATATATATATATATATATATATATATATATATATATATATATATATATGTATATATATATATATATATATATATATATATATATATATATATATATATATATATATATATATATATATATATATATATATATATATATATATATATATATATATATATATATATATATATATATATATATATATATATATATATATATATATATATATATATATATATATATATATATATATATATATATATATATATATATATATATATATTATATATATATATATATATATATATATATATATATATATATATATATATATATATATATATATATATATATATATATATATATATATATATATATATATATATATATATATATATATATATATATATATATATATATATATATATATATATATATATATTATATCTATATATATATATATATATATATATATATATATATATATATATATATATATATATATATAATATATATATATTTAATGAGAAGAATGGCAATCGATCATTTTCAGGAAGACTGTGAGTGGAAGAATCCTAGTATTGAGGTTTGT
>SEYY01004389.1:60000-62607 GCA_009176605.1 Armadillidium nasatum
TTATTATTATTATTATATCCTTAATATGCGCATAAAATTATGAAAGGTAAATTATAAAAATTATAGCAAAGCAGATCGTCAAAAGGAGAATAAAATCTATAGTTAAAAAATAATTACTAAAAATGAAAAAAAAATAATTAAAATAATATCGGTCACGCTCTATTAAAAATATGCTATGAAATAAATTTTTTTTTTCTAAAATTAAGTAATTAAAAATTTATCTTTTGCTTCGAAATGTATTATAAAGTTTTTTAAAAAATTTAAATAAACTTCTAAATGCATTTTTTTAAAGAAATCTATAAAATTACTTTTAATTATTAAATATAAATTTTTTAAAAAAAAAAAAAAAAAATATTTTATTTTAGTGGGAGAAAGATAATGAGGTTTCTGTATTTTAAATGGAAATATATTTATTTACTTTTACACCTTTAAATAATATATTTTAAACTCTAGAAATTAATTAAAATTTATAAGAGACATAACAAGGAAATCTCTGTCAGTTAGTTTTCCGAGTTCTTATTATATATATATATATATAATATATATATATATATATATATATATATATATATATATATATATATATATATATATATATATATATATATATATATATATATATATATATATATATATATATTTTATATATATATATATATATATATATATATATATATATATATATATATATATATATATATATATATATATATATATATATATATATATATATATATATATATATATATATATATATATATATATATATATATTATATATATATATATATATATATATATAATATATATATATATATATATATATATATATATATATATATATATATATATATATATATATATATATATATATTATATATATATATATATATATATAATATATATATATATATATATATATATATATATGTATATATATATATATATATATATATATATATATATATATATATATATATATATATATATATATATATATATATATATATATATATATATATATATATATATATATATATATATATATATATATATATATATATATATATATATATATATATATATATATATATATATATATATATATATTATATATATATATATATTATATATATATATATAATATATATATATTATATATTATATATATATATATATATATATATATATATATATATATATATATATATATATATATTATATATATATATATATATATATATATATATATATATATATATATTATATATAATATATATATATATATATATATATATATATATATATATATATATATATATATATAATATAATAATATAGTATAATATATATACTAGGCTCGTTTCGTCCAAAACTTGGAACATCTTCAGATTGAAATTAAAGCTGTGAATTTACATAAACAAATTAAATTAATAAAATAAATTAATAATAATTCTGATAAAATATTTCATATAATATTAAGTTTAAGGGAAATAACATTGAATTTTATATTAAAGTTAGGTCTATAGTTTTTAATGTAAAAAGCCTCTGCAATTTTTAACTTTTGGACTTCATCTGATGTTTTCAGGACTATGAAACGATTTGATATATTTTGAAGTTTTGTTTTTCCGTGTTCTATATTTGAAGTGTTCATAAATCTTGTTTAAATTTCTTGATAATGAAATAAATCAACAAAAATTAAAAACAAATTAAAAAATGGAATAGTAGAAGCTATTTTAAATCTAAAGAAATCAAATGGTAGCTTTTATTATTACTCAATAAAATTATTTTTAAGTCGCGTGGTTTATATATATATATATATATATATTATATATATATATATATATATATATATATATATATATATATATATATATATATATATATATATATATATATATATATATATATATATATATATATATATATTATATATATATATATATATATATATATATATATATATATATATATATATATATATATATATATATATATATATATAAGCTATGAAGATGTCCCAAGTTTGTGGACGAAACGCGTTAGCAACGAAATATAAACATTCATTTTGTTTTATTTGTAAATTATTTTCCAGAATTATCTTTAAAGAAAATTAATTAACTTAGAACAAAAAGTAATTTTTAGATCCGTGGAAGGGATGGAAGGGAAATCAATATAATTTATTATTATTATTACTATTATCATTATTATTATTATTATTATTATTATTATTTTATTATTATTATTATTATTATTATTATTATTATTATTATTATTATTATTATTATTATTATTATTATTATTATTATTATTATTATTATTATTATTATTATTATTATTATTATTATTATTATTTTATTATTTTATTATTTTTATTATTATTATTATTATTATTATTATTATTATTTTTAGAAGTTTTATTCAGCTTTGTTTTAATATCATTTGAGTTTTCTTTTCAATTTTCTAAAGGATTTTCGCTCTTCTATTTGCTGACCGGTTTCGCTCACCAACTTTGGACATCATCAGAGTTTGGATGCTAAAAGATGAATGATTTATTTAAAGATATTAATGTATTAATAATTTTCAACATTTATGATCTTAACTTTTG
>SEYY01004390.1:0-2500 GCA_009176605.1 Armadillidium nasatum
CAAAAAAAAAAAAAAAAAATGGAAAAATTAAATTATTATTATTTATTATTTATTATTTTATTATTATTATTATTATTATTATTATTATTATATTATTATTATTTATTATTATATATTATTATTATTATTATTATTATTTTATTATTATTATTATTATTATATTATTATTATCATTTTTTTATTAAAATTATTATTATTATTATTATTATTATTATTATTATTATTATTATTATTATTATTATTATTGCTATTATTATTGTTATTATTATTATTATAATATTAATTTTCTTTCAGGAAATGTACCAAAAACCGATCTGGACAATAGGTTCTCAAAGAAAAATAAAACCAGAGGATGTAGAAAGGTAAGAGTGTTCCTGTGCGGTGCCTTAGAGGAGTGCCACATATGCATCCGCAGTGCCTGAGAGGAGAGCCACAAATGCATCCTCAATTCCACAGCTTCAGATATCCTCTTCCTCAAATAAACGTCTGGCTTTAAATCCGCATCTAAACACACTCCATCAAATAGCAATCAATTAAGCTCACATACATTTACATATCCGATCCTGTGAATGTGTTTAATAAATAGATTTACGTTAGACACACACACACACACACACACACACACACACACACACATACCACATATATATATATATATAATATATTATATATATATATATATATATATATATATTAATATATATAATATATATATATATATATATATATATGGGGAAGGAAGTAGCACTCACGAGGCGTGTGATTACCTCATTGGGAAGATGGGTTGTTAAGGTACTTCCCTCTCATCCTGCCCAATGGTGCACTCTTTCGCTCTATCTCCACATTTTTTACACGGTGTAGGCTCTCCTTCACACACAAAAACACAATTCAGCAACACCTTTTTTTAAAGCAAATTAAACATAGGTCAACACCGTAGCCCATCTCATCTTCACTATGCTGATGACTTCCCCTTCTTCACCCATACTCCTTAGTTTGAATGACGTCCTCCCAACAGCAGTTAAACTTGAGAAGGTAGCTTGGGCAACGAGCGTGATCTTTCACGTATTTCAATTGAGTAGAGAAACATGGTTGTATTCAAAGCCAAAAACTCATTCCTCCATCTCTCTCACGCATAATCTTCCACATAGCTATATGTCTTCTTCGAAAACACAACTCAACTCTCTTTCTTAAAATCTCTACGTATTTTTTTTGTGACATGGAAGATATATTACTTTTTTTCTAAAAGCTCTAGGAGGGTGTTCTGAGGTGCCTACAAATTATTCACGCCACACAATTGCTGCTCTCTATAGGGATGTTGTTCGCTCCTGAATGGAGTATGCTTCACATCTGGGTGGTTCCACTCATACAGTTCTCTTAAGAAGATGAGTTATCTTTCGCTCATAACTTCTGATTTCTAACTCTTTCCCTCTCTTTGCGTCAATGTGCGTTATTTCTCTGCTTCTCTCTTTAAACTTCGCTATTCCACTGACACTTCCTGACCTCTCTTTACATCTCCTCCATGAGAAGAGGTTGTGCGACACGCTTTTTCACATAGTTTTCCTTTATCTGTCAAATCTCGACCCCAGACTTAATGGTTCTGCTCAATCTTCAATATCTACTGGTAAAGTCTGGAGCCCACTCCTTATTGTTTTCCCATTCTTGACTTGCATACTTTCAACGCGTGTATCTGGACATCTTGGCCTCCTTCGATCAAGTATATTTTTAACTCCGGGAAATTTGTAGGCCTCAGCCTTTAGAAAGAGGAGATATAATATATCTATATATATATAAAAAAAATATTTTTTTTTTTTTTTTTTTTTTTTTTTTTTTTTTTTTTTTTTTATATATATTATATATATAATAGTATATAATAATATATATGATGGTGATAACATTAAACAAGATTTTCGGTGTAGTGGAATATACATATCTATACGTTTAAAAAATATTAAATTTTATTTTTATTTTAATTATTATTATTGAAAAAAAGGTTATAATATAATAAAAAAAATTATTAGGAAAAAGTATAAAATACTTTTATTTTTTTAATGGCCATTGTAGTTGTTTTTTTTTTATATTAATATATATATATAAAATCATATATATATATATATATCCATATACGTTTTACTCCATTATATAAATACTATATATTAATATATATATATATTAATATATATATATTTATAAAAATATATATGTATATATATATAATATATCTAGATAATAATATATATAAAATATATATTTATATATATTATAAAAAATATATATATATATTATAGATATATATATATATATCATATATACATATATATATATAATTTAAATATATTTATATTATATATATTATATATATTATATAATATAACTAATACCTATACTTTATACTATACTACTATATATATAATATATTATATATATATATATATAGTATATTATCCAATATATATATATTCATATATCTAATTACAATTATATATCTTATATAATAATATTG
>SEYY01004390.1:12500-15000 GCA_009176605.1 Armadillidium nasatum
ATATATATATATATATATATATATATATATATATATATATATATTAGAAGGAGTAAAGCGGAAAATGAGAATCGATATTTTAAACACACTTCAAATGTCCAACCTGTTAATAATAGAAAACATTTATTCAATATATTGAATGAAAGTCATTTAAGATAGACACTAATTTATGTCTTCCTTTGAAAAAGTAATTCTTGCCACAGAATAAAATATTGAGTACTTTTATAGCGCTGTTTACTTACTGTCACAGTATGGAAGGGGGAGAAGATAGATAGGGAGGTCAGGATAGGAGGTCAGAGCCTGAATCCTCTTTGACACAAATAAGGTATATTGGTTTTGAATTGCCCCTCCCCCTCCCCCTCTCCTCCCTTTGACCACACCTCCCTTAGAAGGTGTTGAGCTTCAAATTTAATTAAATTATTCCCACAAGCCCCTCAAAATATTTTTTTATTGATATGCCCTACATGACTCTGACCTAAGCGCATTAGTCAGGAAATAAATTACGACTTCTAAATATTATATTTTTCTTTGTGGTTTTAATTGTTTACTTGTTTATGGTTCTTAATTATATATATATATATATATATATATATATATATATATATATATATATATATATATATATATATATATATATATATATATATATATATATATATATATATATATATATATATATATATATATATATATATATATATATATATATATATATATATATATATATATATATATATATATATATATATATATATATATATATATATATATATATATATATATATATATATATATATATATATATATATATATATATATATATATATATATATATATATATATATATGATAGGGTGAGTTGGAAGGAATGCATCAAACTCTGATTGTTGTAATTCAGTGTTTGGACGATCAATTAAATGAATTTGCGTATTGGCAAGCACATAAAAAATTGTTATTTGTCAACTAATCACCTGTCAGTTGTGATTTATTTTGAATGGCAAACTTGATATAAAAGCTACACATTCAAATATGGAATATACGAATTTGATGTTTGTATATAGTTTTTGCAACGGGAATGCTACAACTGCGGTTGAAGAGTATCATCAATGGTTTCCGCATCGTAGAATTCGGATAAACACATATTTAACAAAACTTTCAACACATTGTGTGAGAATGGTAGACTTCCCAGTGCACCCATCACATCTGAAAGAACCCGTAAAGAAAATGTAAACGAGGTAGAAGGCATTTTGGATTTAGCTCTACGACCCACAAAGAATCGCAACCCAACTGGAATTCTTCAAACTGCTGATCCACACATTTTTCGAACATGGCTTATATCCATACCACCTACAGCGTGTAAAGCACCTAAAACCAGGATACTATGCTAGACACATGCAGTTTTGTCGATGGATAATCGCTAATTGTCATTTGGTTCGATACATACTTTTTACTGATGAAGCAATATTCACTAGTAATAGCGTCTAAAATACACGCAACTCTCATCAATGGTCTGACGAAATGCCCATGAAACAGTCGAAACAAATTTTCGGCATCGTTTTTCAGTTAACGTTTGGTGTGGGATTGTTGATAGTCATTTAATTGATCCTTGTATTATAGAGAATTACCTAACAGGAGAATGTTATTTGGAATACTTGCAAAATGAGTTACAAGGTCTTTTAGAAGATGTTCCTTTAAACATTAAAAAATGCTACGTACTATCAGCATGATGAAGCTCCTCCACTTTTTGCTAGCTAGGCTACACAATATTTAAATGGACTTTTCTAGAACAATGGAATGCTCGAGGTGGGCCTATTAGTTGACCGCTAAGGTCACCAGACCTCACCACAGGATTTTTGTTTATGAGGCTGTTTGAAAAGTGAAGTTTACAAAAGATAAATGAACAATCGAGTAGCACTAATTCTTCGTATTTTAAATGCTGTAGCTCAAATAAAAGAAAAACGAGAACTTAGGAGAGCAACAAATGCTATTGGCTGACAAGCCAAAAAATATATAGATGTTCATGGCGGTTCCTTTAAAAATTTACGATAAAATAAATGTACTTTTCAAACTTGCGTTAGTCTGCTTGATAATAATTAAACCTCTGGAACGCTGTTATTCGACAACAAATGATAATCGGATTATAACTTTTGCATTTTTTTTTACTCATTCTTTTACATACAGATTACACAAAAGAAGCAACAAACCAACACAAAGAAATATGAAATTTGCAAGTCGTTTTTAAAAAGAGATTTAAAATGGGATTACCCCAAAACGTCGACAGGGAAAATAGTCGATAAGTCAAAAGGGCGACACGCTACCAACGAAATTTTGTCACTCGTCCAAAACGTCGACAATTTGTTTTGGTAAGGTCAAAGGGCGGACATCATTTTTTTACAGTTCGTCCAAATCGTCGACACAATAAATCGATATCGATTAATCGATATATATATATATATATATATATATATATATATATATATATATATATATATATATATATA
>SEYY01004390.1:17500-30000 GCA_009176605.1 Armadillidium nasatum
TTCCCATTTTTTTTTATTAAGCACGAATCATATATATATATATATATATATATATATATATATATATATATATATATATATATATATATATATATATATATATATATATATATATATATATATATATATATATATATATATATATATATATATATATATATATATATATATATATATATATATATATATATATATATATATATATATATATATATATTCTACTTGTAAAGTGTGGAAGACGCTCTCTTTATCTGTTTTAACAACTTCCTTTGATTTGCATACTTTCAAGCGACGTCTATATGGACATGTCGGCGCTTAATGATCGGATTCCGGTATTGCCCCATCTCGGGTGGAAATTGGTAGGCCTCTGGCCTTTGCCCACCAGGGGATATATATATATATATATATATATATATATATATATATATATATATATATATATTATATATATATATATATATATATATATATATATATATATATATATATATAAACCCTTCGTAAAAATAACTATGTTCCATTCCTTCCTCATAATCTCAAACACAGTTATGACTCTTGTTCGTAATTTCTTCAAAAATGTACGAGTATTTTATTTTTTCGAAGTTAAAAACTTTTTTGGATTCTTAATATATACATTTCTCCATCTGCACGCTACCCTGGTATACTATTTCGTCTCCGTATGTTAATTTATACTCTTTATTGAAAGCTTGTGTTTTTTTTAGTGTCTTCCGAAACTGCGGGTGCTTTTAGCCCTCCAGCTACCTCTGTTTCTTCAGTTTTTGTTCTCTCTAGAGTTTAGAGCCATTCAAAAATATAATTAACTGTTAGATCTAAATATCTTAATCCTACAAATCTTATTACTGAATAGTACAATGGTTTCTGGAAGGAATTTTCTTCCTGGAGTTTTCGTTAACATCTTGCTGACACTTGGTCTCTTGACTTTCAGAACCATAGTGATTCATTTGTTATATACTGGTGCATATGTCAACTGTGTTCGATATAGTCTGGCACAATTTTTTTATTTCAAAACCTTTTCACCTGGCATCTTATCTATACATTTCTTTGCAGTCTTATCTGTGATTTTCTTTCCAATCGTTCTACACACTCTTTTTTTTTTTTTTTTTTTTTTTTTTTTTTTTTTGCATTTAAAGTGTTTATTTTGCCGATCATATATATGTAGTTTTATTTACCATAAATGTTTATGGTAAATATTCATCCCGTTGAAATCGTGCTGCTCAAAACTGCCCACCTTATCCGAAAAAAATAACATACCATTTTGGAGTTTTTGTTCTATTTTAAGCATTTTATACACCCATGCACCTACATACACACTATATGACAAAGTTAATTAAAATAGATATAATGAGGGTAAAGTATGCACTTAAAATGGAAAGAAAGCTTTAAAATATAAAAATAGTAACGTACAATAACACAATGTTCTCTGTCAATATTTAAATCTATTTCTGTTCCTTAATTAATCTAAGTATGTTATTTCATCACTCATTTGCTCATCCAATCTTGCCTACATCTTTTTAACTATAGCAACTACACTTAGGGATCTGTAATTTTAAGCTTCTTGAAAGGATAAAATCCTGGACATCTCGTCTTAACATTCTTGTACAGACTGTCTTTAAATTCAAGACTCTATCTGTCATTCTAATGGTTGTATTTGCTCTCTTCAATCTATATTTTTTACTCTTAGAAGCTGCTCTTATTTCTTCATGAATTTCCAATATGCATACACGTGTATAAAACTTTATAACATACAAGGATATGTCCGTATATATGAGTACACAAAAATTGAATTACGTATTTTGAAACCGACCAACAACAGTGTTCTTTATGTTTGAAATGCTTAAAGAATTAAGAGATGCCTTCTAAAAAGTTTTATGAATTTTATTAAAGTATAAAAAAGCAAGATATCCTGGGATCAATACTTCCTCTCATTCCGAAGTTGACTCAGCCTTGCATCCTAATGATCGAATAATTTGAAGTTTGGTTGGGAAGGAAACGAAGTTCCCTAGCTTTAGTGAGAAATAAGAATTTGTTATTTGGCTGAGAAGAAATGATCATCGAAGGTCATGTGACTGGATTTTTTTTTTTGACGAGAAAAAGTTTTACTTCCTTTAACACAAGGTATTGCACTTGAAAATCTGTTATTTGGCTGGAGACGAACGAATGTTCTTTGTAGTACATTGGCAGAGTGACTTGAAGATTTTCTCTTTAGTTGAAATCGGTAAAATAAGATTATTACTGTTAATTTTTCTTTTTTTAACACACAAGCATGTTCAAGGTCATCTATATGTTATATTTCAACGTAAAGGGCATGTCTTAAATCTAATGAAATTTGAACAAGATTTTCTAGGTGGGAAAAGGGAAATGTAGTTTTGTAAACTTCAAATAAAATTCATTTTTGGAAAAAAAAGATTCAAATATTTTACCTTGATATACTAAGTTGGATATACTAGTGTTTGTGGAGTACCGCAATTTAACGCGCAGCTCTCCACCTGCAATTCGTACACCGCCATCGCACGACATCACGCCTTTGCCCACCAGTAGGGTTGGCCGAGCTCCGGAAATTTCCGCACCGCACCGCACCACACCGCACCAGGTCGTCGTGCATCAGCGCACCTACCGCATATATATATATATATATATATATATATATATATATATATATATATATATATATATATATACATATATATATATATATATATATATATATATATATATATATATATATAGATAAATCGAATGTCGCAACGGATCGAAACCCAGGCAAGATTTCACCACGAGAACAAGCCTTTCTACTGTTTTGAATCACCGTATGCTAAAGTGATATATTATATAATACGATAATAATAATAATAATAATAATAATAATAATAATAATAATAATAATAATAATAATAATAATATATAATAATAATAATAATAATATATATAATAATATAATATAATAATATATAATAATAATAATAATAATAATAATAATAATAATAATAATAATAATAATAATAAATAATAATAATAATAATAATATAATAATAATAATAATAATAATAATAATAATAATAAAAATAATATAATAATATTAAATAATAAAATAATAATAATTATAATAATAATAATAATAATAATAATTTAATAATAATAATAATAATAATACTAGTAATAATAATAAATAATAATAATAATAATAATAATAATAATAATAATAATAATAATAATAATAATAATAATAATAATTAATTTTAATAATGTTAATAGTAATAATAATATAATGATAATAAAAATACTAATCATAGTATTAATAATAATAATAATAATAATAATAAAAGTTGCTTAAAAAAATGCAATTTTTCCATTGTCAGAGTACAATTTTCATTGCAACTTTTACTCTAACTTCAATTTTGACTCTGATTCTTACTTTGACTCTGACTTCGACTCAGACTCTGACTCTAACTCTGACACTGACACTGACTCTGTATCTGACTCTGACTCTTACTTTGACTTTGCGTTTGGCTACGACTCTGAATCTGACTCTGACTCACATTCTGATTCTTATTTTCATTTTGAATATCAAATCGTGTTAAGAAATCAAAAATACGTGAGCCATTTAAACTGCAACTCCAAATCGGATTTCGATTTTTAATTTACTTGAACTTTGTGACCTCGTTTCAAACTCCAAATTTACAACAATTATGAAACCACTACACCAAATCCACCCAACTCCAAATCCACAACAACTCCAAATTCACAACAATTCTGGAATCACTTCACCTAATCCACCCAACTCCAAATCCACAACAACTCCAAATCCATAACAATTCTGGAACCACTACACCAAATCCACCCAAATCCAAATCCACAACAACTCCAAATGAACAACATTTCTGGAACCACTACACCAAATCCACCCAAATCCAAATCCACAGCAACTCCAAATTCACAACAATTCTGGAACCACTACACCAAATCCATCCAACTGTAAATCCACAACAACTCCAAATTCACAACAATTCTGGAACCACTACATCAAATCCACCCAACTCCCATCAACAGCAACTCCAAATTCACAACAATTCACAACAATTCTGGAACCACTACACCAAATCCACCCAAATCCAAATCCAAAGCAACTCCAAATTCACAACAATTCTGGAACCGCTACACCAACACCAAATTCATTCCATCTCCAAATCCACTGCTGCAAGTCGGGATTCTCAACTCTGAAAAAAAATAGTATTAAAGACATTTAAGAATAAAATATAACACAATTCTTCAAGGTCAAAAATATTTCAAACTGCACGAAAATGATTCTAGAATTTCCATGTTAAAAAAAATTAAAAAATAAAAAAAATAAAAAAAAAATAAAAAAAATAAAAAAAAAAATAAAAAAATATCAACCTACCATTTTAAGTTTACAAAGAAATATTTTAGATATCTGGTATATTAAACATCATGAATAATAATAATAATAACAATAATAATAATAATAATAATAATAATAATAATAATAATAATAATAATAATAATAATAATAATAATAATAATATTTTTAGAAAATTTCCAACCATGTAGATTTTTGACATGATACATAAACCAGATATAAAGAACACTGTCCCACCTTGTAGCGGAAATACTACTACTACTTCTAAATATATATATATATATATATATATATATATATATATATATATATATATATATATATATATATATATATATATATATATATATATATATATATATATATATATATATATATATATATATATATATATATATAGAGAGAGAAGAAGAAAATTGTTTGAAAAAATGTTTTATGCAAAAAAAAAAAAAAAAAAAAAAAAAAAAAAAAAAAAAAAAAAAAAAAAAAAAAAAAAAAAATTCTCAAATTTTTTCTTTTTGATAATCTCATAATTTGCATTCTGATAAGCCTACTTCGGATTAGTATTAGTAGGTCAAGAGTGGTCATTCTTCTTTCATACCTAAAAATCTTAAAGATAATTTTACAAGACCAGAACTTGTTTCGGCATTCAAACAACCTCCCACAGCTCTCACCAATATTCACTCTAAAACCTTTGAAACTATCCCTAACTCTCATTTGCTGACTACCATGCTACAAACGGTAGAATGATTGACTAATATGCTTGAGGGTGCCGGTTCGATCCCACTTGTGGATCTTAGGTATATCCTACCTAGAAAAGTTCATCTCCTTGAATAGGGCAATACCAGTGAGATGTGAATTTTATAACATAAATTTTCAAAATATTTTCTGGATCATCTAGAATTCTAGAATCTCATTTCTTTCATTCAAATCATCTACATAGTTTCCGACACCAATTGCAGACTGGTGGTATATTTTTCAAATTTACTGGTATTTTATTTTCTGCTATTAGGAACTAGGGAATCTTTCATAGTGACCCTTGACATACCCAAGACTTTTGACGGGTATGGCATGGATCAATGCACTCTAGGTTTCTTCCTTCACTTGCTTACTAATGTCTGAATTTCTTTCGAATCGTTCCATGTCGGAACGCGTTGATGAAGCAACTTTTTCCATCCCTGTCAATTGCAGGGACCTTCAGGTTTCTGTTTTATTTTCTACTGTATTCTTAATTTTATCAACGACCTCCTCAGTTGCACTTATATCTATGTTCATTCTTATGCTTACGACTGAACTCTTCATTCTTCTACTCATTTCAAATATGTTTCCTCTTTTGCTTTTAAAGTTGCATCTCATCTTTAACTTTCCTATTCTATTCGTGAAGATCTGAATGGAATTCCCCTGTGGTTCATCTCAGTCTTATGAAATTCAATTCTTTAAAACTCAACTTATTCATTTCTTCCTCTCAAATCCACCTCTTATGTTTAATATCCCTCTGTTGAGAGCCACTTTAGCTTCATCTGTGAATTACATAAATATTCTTGGTCAAAACATAAGAAACAAATTGTTTTGGAAGTCCCAGGTCATAAAGGTTGGTATGGTAGCCTCAGATATTTATCTCAAAGTCACTCCAACTACGCAATCTGCCTTTGTGTAGAGACTGTTCTGACATATAGTGGAACTTCAGTTCAGTCCATATTTTTGATAGAAGAGTCTCAAGTTGTCTCTTACTTTCTAACCCTTCTGAGTCTCTGTCTCTGCGATAGGAGATCGATGGTGGCACAGGGGAAGACTTATTTTAACACGAATTTTGAATCGAAATTGGTAACTTCAAGTTTAATTGTTGTGGTGAGCTCTCCTTTTCAGTCACTTCTGTTCTGTGGAATTAATTGAATCATTTGGCTATCTTCTGTCATTATTCTATTCCTCGCATATATATATATATATATATATATATATATATATATATATATATATATATATATATATATATATATATATATATATATATATATATATATATATATATATATATATATATATATATATAATAGAAATAGAAATTTAATTTGTCAGATACTCCTTCATGGGAGGGAATCCTGAAGAAATAATTGACCTTTCGCAAGCGATATGAAAATCTTTAATTAATTAAGACTATTAAAACGAAATGCAATCGGCATGTCAGATGCATGGCATACGAACAAAATCTGCTTTTAAGAGCAATAATGAAGTAGGGACAGGAAAATTATGAGAAAATCTCCTTTGCCATCATTCCCATATCTGACTTGACATTTGTTTCAGAAATGGACAGAGATTAGGTTAGAAAGAAAAATACCAGAGTAATCCTGGAGTTGATAAGGTCTTAAACAAGGATCAGGTGCCAAGTGCCAAGTGCCAAGTGGCAAGTGCCAGTGGCAAGTGCCAGGTGCCAGTAATACACTTATTCAAGGTCAAAACAATATCCAGAAACATAAATACAGATGTTAAAAGGAATCATTATATATATATATATATATATATATATATATATATATATATATATATATATATATATATATATATATATATATATATATATATATATATATATATATATATATATATATATATATATATATATATTATATATATATATATATATATATATATATATATATATATATATATATATATATATATATATATATATATATATATATATATATATATATATATATATATATATATATATATATATATATATATATATATATATATATATATATATATATATATATATATATATATATATATAACTGTTAATGTAATGAATGCGTGTCAATTTATATAGCTTTCTAAAAATGGGACATTTCCTCTGACCACAAAATTGTTATTTCTTTATTATGATACCTGCACCCCACCCCACCCCACACTTATCCCCTCCCCCTCCCCCTTCACTCTGTCCCTCTCCCTGAAAATTCTTTCCTTTGGTTTTTGTCCAAAATTTGAGAATGGTCATAAAACTCGTAGGTGCTTTACTTCACATTCTTCAACATACTTTTGTATCATTTTTCTCTTAGGTTTATTATTCCTTGTTTTCATCTTTTATATATATATATATATATATATATATATATATATATATATATATATATATATATATATATATATATATATATATATATATATATATATATATATATATATATATATATATATATATATATATATATATATATATATATATATATATATATATATATATATATATATATATATTATTTGCCTACAAAACTCTCCATAAATTGAGCAGTTTAAGAGTTATTTTTTAAAACTATTATTTTTATTTATATTTATTTATTTATTTTTTTTATTGTGACTGATAAATTTATAATATTTTATTGCAAATTTATAAATGGAAAAAGAAATTTAAAACAAACACTAATTTAAATATATTGCAATCCAAAATGGCTCTGAGGCTGGAGTCGGAATTAAGAGCTCCGGATTTGGAATTAAAGGAGTCAGACTCTGAAGACCTAATTTAAGAAGTTTGAGTCGCAATTTTGCTTGGTTTCGAACACCTCAGAGAAAGATTTAAGGTGTGGTGTGTGTAGTGCATGTGTGTGTGTATGTGAAAAAGAATAAAGGTGTGTTAAATGCATAAAGGAGTAACTTAATATGAAATGATCACAAAATTAAAGGAAAATATAATAAAAAAATTAATTGAATTAATATTAGTAAATAAATAAAACTATATTGTAAAGAGAAACCACAAGGGAGAGGAGGGAGAGCTAGAGAATTAATGAGGGGGAGAGGAAAGGAAAAATGCTAAAGGAAAGAAGGAGAATTCAATTAGCGGAGAGAGAGAGAGAGAGAGAGAGAGAGAAAGAAAGAGAGAGAGAGAGAGAGAGAGAGAGAGAGAGAGAGAGAGAGAGAGAGAGAGAGAGAGAGAGAGAGAGAGAGAGAGAGAGAGAGAGAGAGAAGAGAGAGAGAGAGAGAGAGAGAGATATATATATATAATATATATATATATATATATATATATATATATATATATATATATATATATATATATATATATATATATATATATATATATATATATATATATATATATATATATATATATATATATATATATATATATATATATATATATATATATATATATATATATATATATATATATATATAGTGATGGCATCCGCATCCGCATCCGCATGCGCGGATGCGGAACATAAAAATCAACATCCGCATCCGCATCCGCATCCGCATTTTTCGAAAATTCAACATCCGCATCCGCATCCGCATCCGCATTTTAAAAATTTCAACATCCGCATCCGCACTTCCAGAAAATCGCATCCGCATCCGCATTTCAAAATTCAACATCCGCATCCGCATCCGCATCCGCCTTTCAAAATTCAACATCCCGCATCCGCATCCGCATTCCGCATCGCAAATTAGAAAATATGACATCCGATCCATTACTAATATATATATATATATATATATATATATATATATATATATATATTATATATATATATATATATATATATATATATATATATATATATATATATATATATATATATATATATATATATATATATATATATAATATATATATATATATATATATATATATATATATATATATGCGAATTGTAGATCAAGAGTGAGGGTGAAGAGAGAACTATCGGATTATTGGTTTAGCATAGGAGTGGGATTGAGACAGGGGTTTGTAATATCTTCATGTTATTTAATCTATTGATGAATGGTTTACTTAGAAAATGGAGAGAGAAGTTAAGAGTATTACGTTGAGAAATATGGAGGGTGAATGTGAAGTGAATGTTTTACTTTTTGCAGATCATGCGGCATGTGTTGGTGGCAGAATCTGGAGAAAAGATGAGAATACTTGTGAGAGAGTTTGAAGGGAAATGTGCAAACACGAGATTGAAATTCAATCCAGCGAAGAATAAAGTTATGAGGATTGGAGTTGGGGATGAGGAAATGTGGAGGGAGGAATTGGTTTGTAGAAGTGTGAGAATGGAAACTTGAGGAGGTGAATGAATTCAAATATCTAGTACTGTTGGGTGGAAGGTAGGGGTGGGACGGAAAAAGGAATAAAGAACAGAGTGGTAGAAGGAATGAAAGTATTGGGGGGCCTAAGAAAAGTATGGAAGAAAGGAAAAATTTCGAAAGAAATAAAGATAAGAATGTTTGAATGTATGTGTTCACCTTCTGTATTGTATGTGTGTGAAACATAGACGATAAGTGCTCGGTCGAGAAAAAGTTTCAATGTCTTTAAGATGAAAGATTTGAAAGCGATATATAAATTGAGAAGGATTGATAGGATTAGAAATGAAAAAATAAAGGAGATGTGTAAATGGAAGAAGGGTGTAATTGATAGAGAGGAGGAGGATGTGCTAAAATGGTTTGGACATATGTGAAGAATGAAAGAGAACAGAATGGTTGGCAAGGTACGTAGATCAGATGTAGATAGGGGAAGGATAGGGGGAGGGGAAGGCCGAAGTGGAGATGGATGGATGGAGTGAGAGTGATTTTGATGGAAGGAATTTGAGTTTAGACGAGGGTAGAAGATTTGTGGAGACAGAGAAGGAGGGAGGTGGTGAAAGCGTTGAAAGGTAAGAATAGTTATGTTTGTAAGGGAATTGTGGCGGGCACCACCTCACGAAAGTGGGAAAGGTGATAGTGAAATATATATATATATATATATATATATATATATATATATATATATATATATATATATATATATATATATATATATATATATATATATATATATATATATATATATATATATATATATATATATATATATATATATATATATATATATATATATAATATATATATATATTAACATCCGCATCCGCATCCGCATCCGCATCCGCATCCGCATCCTCATCAAAATGAACATCCGCATCCGCATCCGCATCCGAACTTTTCGAAAATTCAACATCCGCATCCGCATCCGCACTTTCGAAAATTCAACATCCGCATCCGCATCCGCATCCACACTTCTCCAAAATTCAACATCCGCATCCGCATCCGCATCCGCATCCGCAAATTGGAAAATATGACATCCGATCCATCACTAATATATATATATATATATATATATATATATATATATATATATATATATATATATATATATATATATATATATATATATAATATATATATATATATATATATATATATATATATATATATATATATATATATATATATATATATATATATATATATATATATATATATATATATATATCACCTCTGGTGGGCAAAGGCAAGTGGCCTACCAAAATCTCCACCAGAGTTAGGGGGAAAGACGGAAACCTGGTCAAATTAAAAGCCGGCGTCACCTGATACACGACGTTTGAAAGTGTGCAAGTCAAAGGAAGTTGGGAAAATGAGTGTGTTCCAGACTTTACCAGTAGAGTACATGTAAGATTGAGCATAGCGGTTAAGTCTGGGGTCAGAGAGTTGGACAGAAAAAGGATGAGACTGTGTAGAAAGACGAGTCGCACGAGCCCTTTTCAGTGGAGGAGGTATGCGACGAGAGAGTTCAGAAGAGCAGTGTCCATTGTAATAGCGATAGTATAGAGAGAGTGACACAACAATTCGACAGACAGAAAGAGACTGGAGAGAATTAGTGAGAGCAGGAGAGTTGATAAGACGAAAAGCCCTAGACTCCACCTTCTCAAGGATAGCTGTTTGAGTGGAACCACCCCAGATGTGTGACGTATATATATATATATATATATATATATATATATATATATATATATATATATATATATATATATATATATATATATATATATATATATATATATATATATATATATATATATATATATATATATATATATATAAGGAGGGAAGTAGCTCTTATGAGGGGATGAGATTATCCCCAACTGTTTATATGGGGTGTTAAAAGTACTTTACTTCCCATCTCACTTCAGTACCTTCTGACAGCACAACTGTCATTTTGCCCTCTATTAAAGCTTAACTCTTCGCTCAAACTTTTGCCTCTATTTCAACTTTAAACGATTCTGGAACTATTCCTCCTCCTTCAACCCCCTCCACCTCATTTATGCCGAAAATTGTAATTTCTTCTAAAGACGTCACTTCTGCTCTCTCTAAACTTGACACTAAGAAGGAGTACGGTCCTGATGGTATCCCTACTGTGGTGCTCAAAACTTGTGCTTCTGAGCTTGCAACCTGTCTTGGTAAATTATTTCGTCTTTGTCTTTCTACTTCAACCTTCCCTTCTTGCTAGAAACGTGAGCTCATTCAGCCTATGCCGGAGAAGGGGTACCCTTTTTAACCCTCCAACTACCGTCCTATTCTTTAACCTCCGTTCTTTCTAAAGTTTTCGAATCTATCCTTAACAGGAAGATCTGGAAATATCTCAATTCTTCTAATCTTATCTCTGATCGCCAGTATGGCCTTCGTAAAACACGCTCTACTGGTGATCTTCTTTCCCTTCTCTCTGACTCTTGGTCCTCCGCTCTTCGGCATTTCGGTGAATCTTTTACTGTCGCGTTGGGTATATCAAAAGCCATCTATAGAGTCTGTCACAAAGCTTTTATTTCTAAACTTCCTTCTTCCGGATTCTATCTTTCTCTCTGTGATCTTCTTTCTGATTTCCTTTCCGGTTGTTGAATAGCATCTGATTTAGACGGCCACCATTCATCTTATCCCCAACACTTTTCAACTTTTCCTTCTCTCTAAATTACTTCAACACCTATCCACTCCTATGCTGATGACTCCACCCTTCATTACTTTTTTCATTTTAATTAATTAAAGGACGCCTGTCACAACAGCAGTTAATTGAAACTAGAATGGTGGCCTTGGAGAAACTAACCTCTGATTTTCCTCATATTTCGAATTGTGGAATGAAAAGTATGGTCGTTGTCAATTTTTCAATGCCTCAAAAACTCAATTCCTCCATCTCTCTACTCGACACAACCTTCCACACAACTAGACATCTTCGAAAACGCACAACTCAAACCTTTATGTTTCGAAGTTTCTTTCTCTCGTGATTTTTCTTGGAAGAATGACATTGCTCTCTTTCTAAGCACAC
>SEYY01004390.1:32500-37500 GCA_009176605.1 Armadillidium nasatum
TGGAAAGGAAAATATGCAGTCGAGGGCAGCGGACAAGAGGGTAAGATTTAGCGTTTTAGAAGGTCAAGACCCGGGAACGTTTGTAGGCGTTATTCCTATGAAACCTGGATACACATACAGATTTAATGAAGCCCCTTCGGAATTCAGCCTCAATGGTACAACTGGAGAAATAAGGACAACAAAAATATTAGATAGAGAGGCTTTAAATAATGACCGATTTGATTTAGTGGTTTTGTCATCTCAACCAACTTATCCCATTGAAGTTAGCATTGTTGTCATTGATATAAATGACAATTCTCCAAGTTTTCCTGAGCCCTCTATTCACGTTTCTTTTTCCGAAAACGCAAATGCCGGGACGAGAGTTATTCTTGATACAGCTACTGATGGGGATGCCGGCGAAAATGACATCACAACAAATTACAAAATAGTTAGCGGAAATGAAGAAGGGAAATTTCGCCTCGTAGTTACAACCAATCCTTCTGGAGAGACACCGTACCTGCATTTAGAAACCACAGAAAAATTAGACAGAGAAACAGTGGACAGTTATCAGCTAAATATTTCGGCTCAAGATGGTGGTGATCCCCCACATTATGGGTTTTTGCTAGTCAATGTTTCAATATTAGATGTAAATGATAATTCTCCTACATTTGATCATAGTGATTATATCGTGTCATTAAGTGAATCTGTTTCTCCTGGTACTTCTGTGCTTCAGGTAAAAGCAACAGACGTAGATGTGGGTGAAAATTCTCGTTTATCATATTATTTATCCGAAACAGAAACTCAAATTAGTGTAGATGCTGAAACTGGTGTCATTACTACTGTAGAACCGTTAAGCTGTCACAGAAATTGTCCTCAACAGGTGCAGTGTCCCAAAAGTTGCGTGTTTACTGTATTTGCGCGAGACCACGGATCACCTCGGCAAGATGGACGAACATATGTTACTGTTAATTTGCAAGATGCTAATGACCATGACCCAGTGGTCAGTTTTCGCTATTTTTCGGCTACAGCAGAATTCGCTACTGTAGATGAAAATGCTCAGAATGGGTCTGTTGTTGCTGTCGTTTCTGTTATTGATGCAGACGAAGGTTTGAATGGAGAGACGACATCAGAAATTAGAGGAGGAAATGAATTGAACCACTTTCGATTGGACTCAAAAGATAGCTTTGATATTGTTAGAGTAAATGGTGTTTTAGATCGTGAAAAAATAAGTAAATACAATGTGACAATTGTAGCTACTGACAAAGGGGCTCCAGTAAGGTCCTCTACCGCTTTTTTAATTATTCATGTTAATGATATTAATGATCACGAACCAGTATTTGAAAAAAGTGAATATTCTGCAGTATTGAGTGAATTAGTTCCAGTGGGTACATATGTGGCAGGAATAACTGCTAATGATGAAGACACAGGTGTTAATTCTAATATATATTATGATATAACGTCTGGCAATGACCACCAGTGGTTTTCTATTGACAGGAAAAGTGGACTAATTACTACAAAAGCTCAGTTAAATCGAGAAATAGAAGACTCCGTAGAATTGAAAATATCTGCAAGAGATGGTGGACCTAATCCTAAAAGAGCATACACCTATTTAAAAATAACAATATTAGATGAAAATGATGAGAGACCTACATTTACAGAGCCAGTTATTAACGTAACTTTATCAGAAAATACAACCACCAATACACTTGTGGCTCTAGTTTCTGCCATTGATCGTGACCGTGGAACTAACGGTAGTGTCTCTTATTTTTTTCATGAGGATGTTGAACATAAATATCCAGGAATGTTTGATTTAGATTCCTCAACAGGAAGAGTAACTACGAAGACAAAATTGGATCGAGAAACTATGCCTTTTTATGAGATAAATATTATTGCCAAAGATCAAGGAGTACCACCATTATCATCAACAGCTGCAATATATTTAGAAGTTCAAGATGTGAATGACAATAGTCCAGAATTTTATCCCCAACAGTATTTTGTTGTTGTACCAGAAGATTTGCCTTTAAGTTCCACGATTACACAAGTAACTGCCACTGATAAAGACGAGGGTATAAATGCTGTAATAACTTATGAATTGAATAGTGGGGATAATGATAATACTTTTGAAATTGATGAAAATACAGGAATATTAAGGCTGAGTGGACGGTTAAGTCGAATCAAAAAGTCTCAATATCGATTGTCAGTGACAGTGAAAGACAGTGGGGACAGAAGAGCCGTTCAAGATGCTGTTGTGGATATTGTCATTGAAAGTAACGAAATCGAACCTCTTACTTTTGAAAAGAGAGAAGGATATAAATTCAACATTATTGAAAATGCTGGTAAGAAAGAACCTTCTCATGCATATGAGGTTGGAAAAATCACTTTAGAAAGTGATTTAGCAATAGGAAAAGTTCAGTACGCAATAATTTCAGGAGACGCAGACAAAGTATTTAGTATTGATGAACATACTGGAATCATCCGGGCCATAAAGCGCATAGATAGAGAGCACACAGCAGCTTATTACTTAGAAGCAGTTGCAATAACCGGCTCTTCGTACGGAAAAACATGGGTTAACATTACAGTTGAAGATGTAAACGATAATCCTCCTAAGTTTCCTGTAAGGAAAGCAGTATCAAAAATAGCAGAAAATTCGCCAGTAGGTCACCAAGTTTATCTTGCAAGAGCTTATGACATTGATAGTGGTAAAAATAGTCAAATTACATATAGAATAACCAGAAACTCAGACGATTACTTTTATATTTCTCCTAAAAACGGAATGATTTACCTGAAGAAGTCTGTTAAATATGGACTGTCTAATGAGCATACTTTAGAAATTACTGCTACAGATGCTGGTGTGCCAAGCCTTTCTTCAAAGCAGATTGTAACGGTAATAATTGAGGACGTGAATGATCACACACCAATTTTTGAACACGAATCGTACGAAACTTCTCTTCTTGAGTCTACACCTGTTAATGACAGATTTTTTGCCCTTACCGCTTCAGATAAAGACGATGGAAAAAATGGCTTAATATCTTATGATATTACAGAAGGAAATGATGATAAAAAATTTGGCATTTTTCCAGATGGATATTTATATGTAAAGAGCGCATTGGATAGAGAAACCAGAGATTATTTTGCTCTTACGATAATAGCAAAAGACAATGGAGATCCTCCCCGATCATCTACCGTTTCTGTTGTCATTCATATCCTCGATGAAAATGATAATCCACCAAAATTCACTAATACAACATTTATATTTTATCTGGACGAAAACGAACCCCCAGATACTTACGTAGGACGATTAACAGCATCTGATCGTGATAAAGGAAGGAATGCCGAATTGACTTATGCTATTGCCATTAATCAAAATGGATTTGTAGTTGATCCTAAAAGTGGCTTTATAAAAACTTTGCATTACTTTGATCGAGAAAAGTTGATTCAAATGACTGGTCAGGATTATATAACAATGGAAGGCGTGGTCCTTGACAATGGTGTCAATAAGCTTCGGGATAAAACTAAAATAATCATATATATCAGTGACGTTAATGATAATCCTCCAAAATTTAATCGGAAGACTTATAGAGCAGAAATATCTGAAGGAGCTGCTCTAAATACCCAGGTACTCAGAATTACAGCTACAGATCAAGATGAAGGAATGAATGGGGATATATTTTACTCCATTTTATCGGGAAATGAAGATAATCATTTTAAATTAGACGAAGCTTCAGGGCAGATCACCTTAGCTCAAATACTTGACCGTGAAACAATTTCTCAATATCGTCTACAGATAGTTGCATCTGATCTCGGGTCTCCAGATTCACTGTCTGCATCAACGACTTTGACAGTTGATGTTCTAGATGAAAATGATAATGTCCCTCAGTTTATTATAGAAGATTATGAAATAACAGTTTTAGAGAACACCGAAGTCAATACAATTTTATACAAGTTTCATGCTACAGATGCAGATCTAAGAATGAATAAGGAAATATCTTACATTTTAGGTGGAGGAAATATTCATGAAACATTTCATATTGACACAAAAACTGGAACTTTAGTACTTGATAGACCTTTAGATTATGAACAACGGAATATTTATAGACTCAATATTACAGCTGCCGATGGTGGAGCTTCACGGTTGTCTTCTTCTATTTCTTTTATTGTGAAAGTATTGGATTACAATGATAATCCTCCGGCTTTTCCCAATACAGCCATAGTAAGACAAATACAAGAAGGAATACCTCACAACACAGCTATCGTAACTGTAACTGCTGATGATCCAGATTCAGGAGCGAATGGAAAGATAAAATATGCCATCACACACCAAGATCCTAATGGCAACCATTTTTCAATAGATGAAGACACTGGCGTTGTAAAAACTTTAAAGGATATTGACAGGGAATTTGCTGACACTTTTCGTCTGACAGTTGTTGCCACTGATCAAGCTATAATAAAATCTAATAGACTGAAAGCAGAAAAAATTGTCACTGTGATTATTGAGGATATTAATGACAACGCCCCGCAATTTGTTTCAATGAATGCTGGAATTCTTCCTTTTGATTCTCCTGCTGGATACGAAATAATGAAAATATTTGCTCGTGATAAAGATGCCAACAGCAATGGGCATGTAACGTACGATCTTATTGACGGACCATCCGATATATTTACATTAGAGAGAAACGGTTCACTCAAAATTAAAAGAAGACTTTCTGCTTCAGATACAATGTACCATACTTTGTATAAATTGAAAGTTCGAGCTACTGACGAGGCCGTAAAACAGCACATCCAGTTTCTCGATGAAGAAATAACGATCTTAATCCACGACCCAAGTGAAAATGGACCAGAATTTAGTCAAAGCATTTATTCGGGTTCCGTAACAGAAGGGGCAGGAATTGGCACGTCAGTTGCAACTGTAAGCGCCTCTTCTCCCAATACCTTCCAAATGAACATTGATTACTATGTTGTTAATGTGACTAGTGCCAGTGGAGTTCCAACCGATAGAGTATTTAATATAGAGCAAGGGAATA
>SEYY01004390.1:40000-55000 GCA_009176605.1 Armadillidium nasatum
ATTCGCCAATATTATTTGATAACGAAAATATTCGTTTTAAATAATTGTTTATTTATAATTGGAACTTTCATCGTAAGCCTAAATAAAATTGCCAAATGTCGCTATCTCTTCTATATTAGTAGATTTTTAGGAAAAGGCTTTTATTATTATTATTATTATTATTATTATTATTATTATTATTATTATTATTATTATTATTTATTATTATTATTATTACTTAAATATTATAAAAATACTCTTAGTTTAGTTATATCATATACTCTCTCTCTCTCTCTCTCTCTATATATATATATATATATATATATATATATATATATATATATATATATATATATATATATATATATATATATATATATATATATATATATATATATATATATATATATATATATATATATATATATATATATATATATATATATAATGATCGTGCAAAGAAAGCCTATTTGAAAATATCAATAGTCAGTATGGGAAAAGGATTATATCATGCGTGTTGGTATGTATGAATGTTTGCATGTATATGTGTATGTATGCACTAGTTCATACGACCATCGTAATATATAATCATGTATATTATTCTTACGAAAAACACATTTGTCAAATTTCAGCCATCTACTGATACAAGTACGTACGCTATCATATGATATCGTGCAATATATATATATATATATATATATATATATATATATATATATATATATATATATATATATATATATATATATATATATATATATATATATATATATATATATATATATATATATATATATATATATATATATATATATATATATATGAAAGACGTAGGTCTAGGGTCTGGTCTTTAAAGAAAATTAGAATGGTTATACTGACAACTTGTTGGTATTCTTATGATTTCATATACCATTATTGTTGGTACTTTGTAATTAAAAAAGATCGTGTTTAACATTTTATTTGGTTAACTATTTTTCCTTCTTGCGGTATCCGCCTTAAGGAATTAACGTCATCTTCAATCTCATGAATTCATGAGTTCTTTCATCTTTTATTTCACTCTTCAATCTTCATGAATTCTTTCATCTCTTATTCCACTCTTCAATCATGCTTATTTCATTCTTTGTGGAAAATGCAGTAATTCTCTTTGATATCTCTTTCTTACATTCTTTCTAAGTTACTTGTATCAAAATGTCAAATTTGTTTCTTTTTTTTTATTCTATCTTTATGTTTCTTCCGACTTCTCCATTTCTTTCTAATGTATTTTTTCTAACCAATCTATCTCTAATTACAGTTTAAATAATTTCTGACCTACACCTCCTCAATATCTCTCTTCATTTGTTTTCTAACATTGTAATATATTCTCAAGATGTGATTTCTGTGCTCTCTGAGTTTGTACCAGGAAGACCTTTAGACCTTTTTTCTGTATTTGTTCCCTCTGCCTATCAACTTGGACCTTTTCGTTTCGGATGAGTGCTTTCATTTAATCTGTGCTGAAAAAACGGAAGACCTCTCTTATCATTCTAATCTTTATATTACTCTAAACTCTGTTTTTTTTTTTTTTTTTTTTTTTTATTTTGAAGAGTTTTAGGATCTATCCTTCAAAGAAAGTTTTGGAGGCATCTTGAAATCTTCAAATCTTGTTTTCAAGATAGTAAGTATGACTTTAGTAAAGTACGCTCAACTTGTGAGTTTTATACTCTCGGACTCCTGATCCTCTTTCCTTCGGCATTTGGTGAATCATTTGCCTTGTCGCTAGACATAACGAAAGTTTAAATAGGATTTTTCTCTCTGCAGCATTCTTTCTCATTTCTTTAGCAGCTGTTGTATACTGTTACCATTCAGCTGTTTAATATAAAAATAGTAGCGTTTTTCAGTGTCCTTATATTCTATCCAAACCCTTTTTCTATTTTTAATTAATGACATTCTATTATTTCTATCCATCATCTCATCACATTTTCTCTTTTACACCAACGACTCCACACTTCCACTTCATAACTCCAAATTATATTTTGAAAGGGGTCGCAGTCAACGGCTATAAGCTACCGTAATTAAAGAGAGAGTGGCCTTGGTGTATCTGACCTCTTATCTTCTATAGTATTTCTAGTTTGAATACGATTAATTTCAACGCCTCAAAAAACTGTAAGCCCTTAACTTAGGTTAAGGGTTTACGTTAGGGAACATAGATAGGGAGCATATGTAATCTTTTAAACAATTACATCTTAAAAAGACAACTCAAACTATCTGTCAATAATATTTTTTATACTTCCTTCTCTGGCGACATTTTTTTCAGATCCCATTGATTTTCTCACTAAATAATCCGCTAAGAGGTTGGCGTTCCTACAGTCTTCCAGACTTCTTTACATTGCCCCAATTCCTTGCTCTACAAAGGGGTGTCTCGTCCTTGTGTGGAGAATGTAGTACATATCTGAGGTACAGATCCCTTTGAAAGGGAAAGTCTAGAACATCGATTTATCAAATTACTTGTTATTGATTCTCTCCAATCTATTTCTGCAATTGAGTTGTTGCGTCACTCTTCTTATACTGTCGATATTACAATAAAAAATATTCTAAAGTAAACATAACTTCTCCTTTGAAGAGAGCTTGTACGATTAATTTTTTCTTACATGACTTATCCTTTCTCTCTTTTCCTTGTCAAAAAATCTCCCAACTTTCCTATCTCCTTTGACAGCTCTATCATCTCACATGTAAACAACATTAACATTCTTGGTCTTAACATAAACAAAAATTTTTCTTGGAAACCTCATATCACAATGGTTGCTAAGGCGACTTCAAAGAAGCTGGAAAATCTGTTCAGATTGCGGGAATTTTTTTCTTCCGAACAGTTTCTCCAATTATATAAGGGTCTTATCCGTCCTTGAATGGAGTACTGTTCTCACATTCAGGGGTCTTCGGTTCTACCATTTTTTGAACAGGGTTAAGCCTAGGGATAAAAGATTAATAAACTGTCGGCTACTTTCAAACTCCCTTGATTCTCTGTCTCTGCAACGTGATGTTGGTACACTATCTCTTTTCTATAGATACTAAAACAGCAGATGCTCTAGGGAATTGACCTCTTGCATTCCACCACCATTGCGTCGCGCTCGCAACACAAGGGGCGCCATGCTTTCGCATGAATTTTGTGTGAATATGGTAAACCTCAGGCTTGTCCGTTGTAGTGCCTCCTTTTCTCCAGCCACTTCTGTTCTGTGGAACTCTCTTCCTTCATCTGTTTTTCCTGCTGCATTTAATCTTCCTCTCTTCATGTCCTCCGTCTGTCTGCGCTCACCTGAGAGATTTGCATTAAGCTGAGAATGGGTGTTTTTTTTAATATATATATATATATATATATATATATATATATATATATATATATATATATATATATATATATATATATATATATATATATATATATATATATATATATATATATATATATATATATATATATATATATATATATATATATATATATATATATATATATATATATATATATATATATATATATATATATATATATATATATATATATATATATATATATATATATATATATATATATATATATATATATATATATATATATATATATATATATATATATATATATATATATATATATATATATATATATATATATATAAATACTTTTTAAAAAATATTTCATTTTTGTAGTTATGTGAATAATTTAATAAATTTTTTATATATATATATATATATATATATATATATATATATATATATATATATATATATATATATATATATATATATATATATATATATATATATATATATATATATATATATATATATATATATATATATCAACATGAACTTCCAAAGATACTGCTATATTTAAGAGTTGAAAAAATATACTACAAAGATTGAAAATTTTGTATTTTTTAATAATCTAAAAATTTTAGTTCTTATAATTAGAAATTTTATTTTTACCGGATATCCTTCCTGATAGTCCGGATAGGCCGGATAACCTGATAGCAACTGGAATGTCCGGCCCATCCCCGAGAAAAACTTCAATGCTTCTTAGATACCAATCCAAATTTTGAACTATATATATATATATATATATATATATATATATATATATATATATATATATATATATATATATATATATATATATATATATATATATATATATATATATATATATATATATATATATATATATATATATATATATATGGGTGAGTTAATGTCAGAGACTTACGAATAATGCACCAGAGTACGCTACAAGGAATGTCACAAAAAAATGACAAGAATATCATGAAAAAATGAGACAGAGAGTCGAGTTCTTTATAAGAAAGTCGCTTCACCCAAAAAAAAAAAAAAATTGTAATGACATTGTGGTCACTTCTACGTCGTGACGTTATATTTATTTATTTATTTATTTATTTGCAGTTTAGGAGAAAATACTCAAAAACACCAAATTAAAGGGCAGCATATCCCGATACACGACGTTTAAAAATGTTCACGTGAAAGAAAGATGGCAAAATAAAATTAAGAAGAATATTCCAAAATTTAACAATAGAATACATGTAGGAATGAGGGCAGCGGTAAAATCTAGGTTTTGAGACCTAGACAGAGAAAGGATGTGGCTGTGTCGTATAATATGTTGTAAGAGTACCAAGGGAGGTGTACAACTGAGTTCAGAAAGTCGTATTCGTTGTAAAAGCGATGGAATAAGGAGGGAGTAATAGTTAGACCGGTAGAAATGGTTTAGAGAGAGTCTGTGACTGCTGAAGATTTGACAATATATATATATATATATATATATATATATATATATATATATATATATATATATATATATATATATATATATATATATATATATATATATATATATATATATATATATATATATATATAGATATATATATATATATATATGAGTGTGTGTGTGTGCGTTTGTTTCTTATAGCCTCTGTGATTAAGACTTAATTTCGCTTAAAATTATTTTTAGTGACACCACTTGTTATTATGATGGTCACGTACCCCAAATTGGCATAATTTATACCAGAAAAAAAATGTCATTGTCCTGCACATGCCCCAAAAATGATACAATGTTACAGGTCGTTTTAACTCTAGTGCTTCATTTAAGTTGACATTTGGCCATGCCCAGAAGTGACAATCAAACACACCCATGCACACTCATGTACACGCACAAACACACCCATGCAAACACACGTACACGCACAAACACACCCACACACAGGCATAGGAACACATACAGTTAGAAAATTTTTATATAAAGCTAATATACAAAAATAGTAACAAGAAACCCCTTCAATTTTGGGTACAACAGTCAGTTTTCAAGTTGGAAAGTCATTATTATTATTATTATTATTATTATTATTATTATTATTATTATTATTATTATTATTATTATTATTATTATTACTAACAATTAAGGAAAAACAGAACTCTCTGCTAAGCATTTAAATTTCTATTGTTGTCTTCATGTCTACTAATTATTATTATTATTATTATTATTATTATTATTATTATTATTATTATTATTATTATTATTATTATTATTATTATTATTATTATTATATTTATTTATTTATTTATTTATTTTTTCTATATTGCCTCTGTTGGGCAAGGACGAGGCGTACTAAAATTTTCACCAGAGTTAGGGAAAAACCGGAAATCTGGTCAAATTAAAGGCCGACATGTCCCTATACACGACGTTTGAAGGTGAAAAAGTCAAAGGAAGTTGGGGAAACGAATAAGGGGAGTGTGTTCCAAATTTTACCACTAGAGTACATGTAAGACTGAGTATAGCGGTTAAGTCTGGGGTCAGAGAGTTGGACAGATAAAGTATGAAACTGTGTAGAAAGGCTTGTCGCACGTGCCCTTCTCAGTAAAGGAGGCATGCGACGGAAGACTTCAGTAGGACAATGTCTATTGTAATTGCCATTATATAGAGAGAGTGACGCAACAGTTCGACGGACAAAAGAAACTGGAGAGAATATGTGAGAGCGAAAGAATTGATAAGACGAAAAGTCCAAAACTTTAGCTTTTCCAAGAGGGTGTAAGTGAAACTACCCCAGATGTGTGAGGTGTACTCCATACAGGGGCGAACAACACTCCCCATCATGAGCGGGGTGCGATGGCGAGAAAAAATTCTGGAAGCGCCTCAGAACACCCAACCTCTTAAAAGTTTGTTTAGAAAGAGAAATATTTGACCTTTCCAAGAAAGATCACGAGAGAAAGAAACACCGAGAATTTTAAGGGCAGATGAAGGTTTGAAAAATGTTCGAAGATGTCATAGTTGTGTGGAAAGTTGTCGAATAGAAAGATGAAATGACAGTTTTTGAGGCTTGAAAACGACCATGTTTTCTCTGCCCAGTTTGAAATTCGAGAAAGATCAGAGGTTAGTTACTCCAAGGCTACCTCCTTGCATCAATATGGAATGTACGCCTGCATGCCAGGGAGAATCACGTTGGTTATGAGCTCTGCCCATTCCGAGGGACCCCTCCCACAGAAACATGGAAAATCAGAAAAGTACAAACGCAAGTCAGACCAGTTAGTGGCACCGAAGTGCCAGAAATATCTCTTCGGGGAACAGTTCTTGCGGAAGACTTTCAAAGACATAACAAGATACAGAGATAAGAAACTGAATGTATGAATCCAGAGGAGGAAAGAGTTTAACAGTGTAAGGTGAAGGATAAGAAGTTAAGAAAAGATCAAGTATGTTGGGCTTATCACAAAGACGGTAGGGAATACTGGTAGATAGTTGTACCAACTGTTCAAAGTCGTTATGGATAGAAAAGTGATACTCGAGTTCACTGAAGGCAGCATCCCTGCATCGGATTGCACGAAAACAAGGAGTGTTAGACCAAGGTTTTTTAGATTTAGAAGAATGGAAAGAATATGAAATGAACGTCTTCATGCAAGAGAGAATCACTTCGGTTATGCGCTCTGCACACTCAGAGGGACCCCTCCCACGGAAACAGTAATCATTCCAGGGAAAATTAGAAAAGTATAACCGCAAGTCAAATCAGTTAGTGGCACTGAAATGCCAGAAACTTCTCCTTGCCGAAGGCGGAGGCCGTTCTTGCGGAATACTTGAAGAGGCAGGACAAGATACAGAGATAAGAAGGTGATCGGATGAACCCAGATGAGCAAAGAGTTTAACAATGTAGGGAGAAGGATAAGAAGTTAGGAAAAGATCAAGAGTGTTGGGTTCATCACCAAGGCGGTCAGGAATACGGGCAGGGAGATGCGCCAACTGCTCAAGGTTGTTCTAGATAGAATATTGGAAGGCGAGTTCACTAGGAGGATCATAAGAACTTGATGAAAGCCATTGGCGGTGGTGAACGTTGAAATCACCTAAAATGATGATTTCAGAGAAAGAAGAAAAAGAAATAATGCGTTCTATTTTCGAGTTAAGATAGAAAATTGGATCATGAGAACTTGATGAATGCCATTGGTGGTAGGGAACGTTGAAATCGCCTAAATGATGATTTTGGAAAAAGGAGAATAAGAAAGAGTGTGTTCTATTTTGGATTTAAGATAGTCGAAATTTTTTTTATAGCCTGTAGAGTTAGGAGATAAGTATTCAGAACAAATGAATTTAGTTGTAGAGTTGCAAGAGAGCTTAATCTATAAAGTAGAGAATTCAGAAGACTCCAAATTAGAGACACGAGAACACACAACATCTTCCGCACATATGCGCAACATTCGCATATAGAGTATAAAGTAGGGGGAACAGAGTAGGGTTTGCTGTCAGAGCACCCAGACACCTGAGTTTCAGTTAAGAACAAGAGATGAGGTCTAGAAGAAGAGAGGTGGTGTTCAACAAAGTGGAGATTAGAAAAAAGACTGCGAAAGTTGCAGAAATTAATGAAAAACGAAGACCGTGCACCAGGGCAAGTCGGCAACAAGGTCTTTGTGGCATAAACTCCATCACCAGAGACCACCAACTCTCAAGTGGTGATGAGGGAAATAGTTATTGAGGAGATATTTTTGGAAGCCGCCCCTCTGTGCTTCTCCGAGGCAGCTTTTTGTCATTTGTAATTATTATAAAATGGTAATGTACATGTAAGAGCTTGTAAATTTGGGGGGTACATATTATTATTATTATTATTATTATTATTATTATTATTATTATTATTATTATTATTATTATTATTATTATTATTGAGCTAAGTCTAATGTTATGAAAGAAATTAAGCGTTTTTCCTTCAAATTAAATATAATTAAATAAATTTAAAATAAGATAATGTAATTAAGTAAAATAAATATAACATAAACAATATTTATAAAATAAAATAAAATATAAAATAAAATGAAATTGTTTAATCGCGTTCACTGCACTGCAAAAACTGTCCTAATGAATCGTTGGGACAAGTGTCAAAAATGTCAATAAAATTTTCAATAGAGAAAAGACATGTTAAGCATAAGGAAGTCGCTTCATAGACTTATTTTCTAATTAGAAAATAACAATTAAAAAATTTGTTGTGACATTTTTGTCACTTGTCCCAAAGATTCGTTAGGACAACTTTTGCAGTGTATGAATAGTCGCACTGAAATTGTGCATAAAGTTAAACACAAATAACGTATTGAAGAGTAAGGAAGTGGTGAAAACAGGAGGAAGAGTGTTCCGGAAAACAGAAAAAGGAAGAGTGTTTTCGAAAACAGAAGAAGGAAGAGTGTTCCAGAAAACAGAAAAAGGAAGAGTGCTTTCGAAAACAGGAGGAAGAGTGTTCCGGAAAACATTGAGTGTTTCTGAAAAAAAAGAAGAATGAAGAGTGCTCCAGGGAACAGAAAAAGGAAGAGTGTTTTCAAAAATAGAAGAAGGAAGAGTGTTCCAGAAATCAGAAGAATGAAGAGTGAGCATTCCAGAAAACAGAAGAAGGAGAAGTGTTATAGAAAATTGAAGAAGGAAGTGTGCTCCAAGTTTTACCAAAAAAAAAGTACTTAAAGGAGGTAACATAATCTGGAAAGAGACTGCGAAGAAGCCTTAGTGATTCGTTTGAGTAGAAATTTTCTTCTACAAAAGCAGTTTAGAAAATAATAACGGTACTTTTACAATTGAATAAGACATAAAACAAAATAAAATTTTACTTCAAAACTGGCGTTAAAAATCACTTAAAATTGTAGTTAGAAAATAGTCTTTTGTGACATGACATTTTAACGTTTTGTAAGATACGGTTTGTCTCTGAAAATTGAGATATATCATTTCTTACATGGCTTATATATATATATATATATATATATATATATATATATATATATATATATATATATATATATATATATATATATATATATATATATATATATATATATATATATATATATATATATATATATATATATATATATATATATATATATATATATATATATATATATATATATATATATGAAGTCGGATTTAAAACTTTATTTAAGGTTGATACTTTCCTTGAAAACTGGGGTGATTGATAACTGAAAATTTACAAACTTACACATTAGGTTTATTGAGGACGAGGTGGACAGAGAAAGTGTGAAGCTGTGTGAAAGATATGTCGCAAGAGAAGTAGGTGTGCATCTAACAAGTTCTTATTTTATCTTACTTGCTCACAAAAAATGAATAAAATTTATATTATAAAGATATCTAATATTGATTACGAGAAAGTGATCTTTATTTAATTAATTATTTGTATATCTGATCCATACGTATCAGATACCACGCTTCGCACCTTGGACACGTACTGTATTAATTTTTATGCGGATGCTTTGAGAATGGAAATTTTAGAGGATGCCTAAATGAGACCCATTTCAGCTACCTAACTATCTCTATTACTTTAGTTTCAGTACTTTCCAAAATTTTAGAGTTATCCTTAACGAGAATATTATGAAACATTTTAAATCTTCTGATCGCCAGTATGTTTTCCGCATAAGAAGCGCTCTGCAGGTGATCTTCTTTCCATTCTCTCTAACCTTTGAGTCTCTCTTATTCGGCATTTTAAAACATCTTTGGCAGTGCCACTGGAGATATCTAAAGCTTTCGATAGAGTCTTGTACAAAGCTTTGATTTCTAAATGATTTCTAAAATTTCCTTTCGGTGTACATAATACTCTCTGTAACCTCTAGTTTTCTTTCCGATCTTTCTATAGCAGCTGTTGTAGACGAACACTGTTCGTTCTTATAAATCTATCAACAGTGATGTTCTTCCGAGTTCTCTTCTATCCCCATCTCACTTTCTACTTTTCCTTAATGATCGCCTCTTTGTCAATTTGATCAACTTTCCGCTTATTTGCCAATAATTCCATTATTCATTACTCTTTTAATTTTAAAGCCGCTCCAACAACTACAATAACTTACACCAGAAGGGTTGTCTTGGAGCGACAATCCTCAAACTTCTCACGAATTTAATAATTGTGATAAAAAAAAAAAACATGGCTGTTTTCAGTGGGTTCTTAAATCAGTTAATATTTCTTTCTACTTGACATAATCTTCCAAACGACTACGACTACTCGCATAACTCATTCAAAAATGCAACTCAAACATTTGTTTGTCTTTCTTATTCTCAGTGTTTCTTTTTCTCGTGATCTTTCTTGGAAGATCACATTTTTTTCTTACTTCTCAAGCTTCTAAGAGCTTTTGTGATCTGACAGCTACTTGCTCTACATTTGTGGTCATCGTGGGGTCTTTCGCCCCTGTATGGGATTTGCCTACAATTCTATCGTTTAAAGGGTAGAGTACATAAATTTTTTCTTATAGACTAATCCTCACTTACTCTCTTTAGAATTTCTTCCCTCCCATCAAATTGTTGCGTCATGTTACTTATACTATCACTATTACTACGGACAATGCTCTTGTCACATTCATCCTCCTTTGATGAGAGCTCGTGAACATATCTTTCCACACAGTCTCATTTTTTTCTCTGCATATCTCTTCGTTCTCAGGCACAATCACTATTCCCGACCAACATGCACCCTATTAGCAAATTTTCTGGAACACTCTCCCTTTTTCTATTTTCCAAACTTTGACTTGTAACACACTTTCTAATGCTTTGTTTGTATCGGGATATATCGGCCTTTAGTTTAGTTTTGGAATCTTCCATAATTTGTTTAATTTAGTACGCCTCTGAACCAAATAAACTCATATATATATATATATATATATATATATATATATATATATATATATATATATATATATATATATATATATATATATATATATATATATATATATATATATATATATATATATATATATATATATATATATATATATATATATATATATATATCTTAGGCCTTTTTGTTTGAGTAAAATGCTAGGCTACGCCCTTTAATTTTTACCACAACTGGTTGCTTCTTTGCCCATTTTTGGTACTTATTGTAACAACCTTTTCGAACCAAAAAGTATTATTAACTAACGTGAATATATATATATATATATATATATATATATATATATATATATATATATATATATATATATATATATATATATATATATATATATATATATATATATATATATATATATATATATATATATATATATATATATATATATATATATATATATATATATATATATATATATATATATATATATATATATATATATATATATATATATATATATATAAGTTAAGAGTATATGTTTTTATTTTATTTTTTTGTTTGTTTTTGCTTTGCTATTGGGGCTGTTGATTATAAAGAATGTTTAAATTTATTTATTAATTAGGTATACTTCTATAATTTGATTTTTAAATAATATTATTATTATTGTTTACATAATATTCTTCGACCTCGGTTTATTATAAACTAGGAATGGAGGGAAGTATAGGTATCGGTGAGTATCGGTATATTTTTTGATATCGGTAAAAATTTTGGTATCGCTCCATCCCTATTATATACCCAATCTAATTAAATGGATTCATTTATTCAATTAGATAAATTGATTCATTTGATTTGGATGTAAACCAAGGTTGAAGATTGGATGTTGTTGGCGTAGCGTATCCGTTTTTACTAAGCTTTCAAAGAGAAAGTCATTTAGTCTCTTAAACCTAACCTAACCTAACATGAAGAGTAGAATATGTTATAGGATTATGAATCAATGGTATAATTAAAAAGGCTTACAAACCACACTATAGAAATCATTCAAAAATGGTGTTATATTACTTGTTGATGGATAAAGGCACATAATTGAGTGTTTCTGATATGCAGATTATAAGATTTTTGTTATTAATTCTATTATTATTATTATTATTATTATTATTATTATTATTATTATTATTATTATTATTATTATTATTATTATTATTATTATTATTATTATTATTATTATTATTATTATTATTATTATTATTATTACTTAAATAAACTATTAGTGTTAGTACTCCAAACTTGCCAATAATGGATTAAAATATATTAGGGATTCAAAAACCTTTAATTTTATCTTTTATATTTTAATAACATATGCATAAAGGAAGAAAGAAAGACGATTATTAAGTAAATCACCCCCCCCCCAGAAGCTATTATGGAGTCAAGCGTCTCTCCACCCAGAAGCGATTTTGGGGTCACACTTCCCCCCAAGAAAAGATCATGAAGTCAGATTTTCCAACTGCCGGAAACGGTTTTGGAGTCAAACTTTCCTGATCTCTTGCAGGAACAAATATGCAGGAGTCAAAGTTCTTCTCTCTCTCAGAAATTTTCATGAACTGGATATACGAGAAGATTTTATTCTGTGTGTGAACATAATTACCTTCAAAATCACTTGACAAAATGTTATTTTTATTTTAAATATCCCATTCAAAATTTTTTTTTTAACTCTACGACATTGGTTGGTGACACATATCAAGTCTGCAGACGCTGAAAGTACACAGTCCTGTCCAATATCTTCATTCTTTTCCGCAGTACGTTTGCAAACTTTATTTAGAGAATCCCAATTACATCCACATATGTCTGAAATGTGATATATTAAATTTAACAGCAATGTCTTTAAAAAAATGAGTAAATATAAAAAAATAGAGGGAAATACTTTACAGTTTTGCAGTAGTTCCTTCTTCAGACAGCTCCTCCTTAGTTTCAGGAACAACAGTATTTACGGAAGGTATTTTAGTCTCAAACTCTATAGTTTCTCTTTCAAACAGTGTTTAGCCCAAGAACTTAACTTTCTCCTACAGACTGATGGTTAGTCTCAGGAACAATAGCTTCTCATTCAGACAGTTATTTTTTCAGAATCAAGAACTACAGTTCGTCTTACAACAGTTTAGTTTCAGAAATTGCAGTTTGTTTTTCTTTACAAAGGTTTAAAGTTTCAATAGCCGCAGAGTTTTATACTGATAAATTTTTAGCATCAATAAGTACAGCTTCTGTCGCAGACAGTTTTTAGCTTCAAGAATTAAAATTCCTCTTACAGTTCTTTTTAAGTTTCATGAACTAAATACTTCCACTTACAGAGAGTTTTTAATTTTTAAGAACCGAAGTCCGAAGTTCTGTAAACGAACAGTTCTTTATACAGATTGTTCAGTTTCAAGAACTACAGTCTCTCTTGTAAACAGTAGTTTTATGTTTTGTTTCAAGAAATGTAGCTCCTCCTACAGACAATTTTGAAGTCTTAAGAACTGCAGCTTTTCCCACTTGCACTTTTTAGAGTTTCAACAACTGTAGTTCTATACACAAACTTTGATTTGAGAAATACAGTATATTCTTTTATTGGCATTTTTACAACCTCCAATTTTTTTCTTTGTCTTTAATAGAACATATGAAATTGACTGTTAACTAATAATAGGTTTTGGAGAGCAAAACTTGCACGTATTATTATTATTATTATTATTATTATTATTATTATTATTATTATTATTATTATTATTATCAAAAAAACTTTCAAATGTCCAAATTATCTCCAGTCGAATATTAAGCTTTTGAAACCTGTGGTTTGACTGCCTATGATTCTTTTGAAGCTGTTGATGCCTTTGATGCCTATTATCCTTTTGATGCCTATGATCCTTTTTATGTCTTTGATGCCTATAACCCTTTTGATGCCTTTGATGCCTATGATTCTTTATATGTCTTTGATGCCTTTGATGACAAAAGTCGGATCAGTGTCTTTATTGACAATTAAATACCTTTTAATTTATGCACAGTATCAGCTTCCTCAGATTTATGAAATCTCACGTCGGATTCCATGTTAAGGGTAGCCGTACATTAGCAACTTGTGTGTATGACATTCATACGGTGATTCAGAAATAATAAATTAATGATTTTTAATATATATATATATATATATATATATATATATATATATATATATATATATATATATATATATATATATATATATATATATATATATATATATATATATATAAATAAAGTAAATTAAATTAAAATTAATAAAGAAGATAACCAAAATATATTTTTGCTCCTCAGATTTAATAATTTCTAATAATTCGAATACATATGGGCGGAATTTCATACAAAGATAATGCTAGTGTACGACGGCATTTATATGGATGATTTGAGGGTAGTAATATGAAGAGAAATATTCCTCCACTTATCGCGTAGAACAGAGATGGATCAATTTATAATTGTAATAAAGGGGGCGATGTGTGTGTGTGTGTGTGTGAGGAGGGGGTGTGGAGTCAGAAGACAATAAGGCGATGAAGTAGGTGGTAATTATTATTGTCAAGGGACGGAAACTAAGATAGTGTTCAGAGGAATAACTGAATGAAGACATTAATGAAGATGGTGTTGATGGGATTTAAAAATTAGGAAAAATGATGATAATAAATAATAGGAAAGAAAGAAAAGATAGGAGATATATGAATGGTAGTAAAAAGTATTAATTTGTGATGGAGTTGTAGGAGGGACGTTGCCAGATTTATTGAAGAAAATTTGAACAACATTATGGGAGGTGGTAGTGGGTGGTAGTAAAGAATGTGATGGAGTTGTAGTAGAGATGTTACAAGATTCATAAAAGAAAGTTTGAAAGATAAATTTACAGGTGTGCAGTGGTTGTTATGGTGTCCATTTA
>SEYY01004390.1:82500-85000 GCA_009176605.1 Armadillidium nasatum
AGTTTATGAGCTTCACCATTAAATTTATGTATATATTAAAAAAAACTTTTTTGTTATTTGTTTTGCATTTAGAAGAAATATAAATTTCTAATATATATATATATATATATATATATATATATATATATATATATATATATATATATATATATATATATATATATATATATATATATATATATATATATATATATATATATATATATATATATATATATATATATATATATAAGATTTTACCTTACATCTTTATTTATTTAATTATTTATATAATTATTTTATTTATGTTTTGAAATTTATTTTACTTTTCATAAAAAACCTGTTTTTAATTATTTTGCGTACAGCAATTTCCTTCCATTGATGAATATGGTATTTAATTTCGATTATAAGTTTATTAATTGCTCCTCTTATTTTTATAACAGTTATAATAAGGATATATATATATATATATATATATATATATATATATTATATATATATATATATATATATATATATATATATATATATATATATATATATATATATATATATATATATATATATATATATATATATATTATTATTATTATTATTATTATTATTATTATTATTATTATTATTTATTATTATTATTTTTTTTTTTTTTTTTTTTTTTTTTTTTTTTTTTTTTTTTTTTTTTTTTTTTTTTTTTTTTTTTTTTTTTTTTTTTTTTTTTTTTTTTTTTTATAATATATATATATATATATATATATATATATATATATATATATATATATATATATATATATATATATATATATATATATATATATATATATATATATATATATATATATTTAATTTTCCAATATTAATATATGGCTAATATTTTTTTTATGGTCTGAATAGTAAATTAAGTAGAAATATTATTTGTAGGCTTACGAAAAACAAAGGCTATGATGATAAAAAAAACAAAAAAAAAAATGATTAAAAAAAAAAGTAGCTAAACTGTCAACCTTCTCGGAAAAGGGTATCTGAAAATTTATCATAATTGCTTGTTTGGGGCATATAAGTTATGTGAGGAATCGGGGTATAATAGTTTATTCGGTTAGTGCCCTGTAATTAAAGTTTCGGTAGTAGTAAGATCACTCCGGCAGGAAGGTATTGCTTTGGAATCTCTCCGTTATGTTTGGATCTATAATTATTTAAATAATAATAATTATAATAATAGTAATAGCAATATAATAACAAGAATAGAAGTAGTAGTTGTATTAAAATAATGTAAGTAATAATAATAATAATAATATTTAATATTACAGTAATAATAAAAATGTATAAAATATAAATATTTAACGGTAATAATGAATAATAATAATAATAATAATAATAATAATAATAATAATAATAATAATAATAATAAAAAATAATAATGAAATGATAATAATAAATATATTATTGTAATGATAGTAATAATAATAAAAATAAAAATACTGTAATAATAATATAGTAATAGGATAATAATAATAATAATAATAGTTATAATACTACTACTAATAATAATAGTAAAAATGTTATAATAATAATAATAATAATAATAATAATAATAATAATAATAGTAATAGTAAAAATAATATAATAATCATAATAATAATAATATTAAATTTTCAATATTCTGAAATAATTCTTTGATTATTTATATTATTAGCTTATTTGAGTGAAAATGGGGAGGATGGGGGGAGGTGAAGTTTTGTTGGTCTAGTTTCTGACCCTTGCAACTTTTCTCATACTATTTACAATTTCCTCCGTCGTGAATATGACAATTTTACTTCTCTCCTGAACCTCCACAGTCTTTTTATTGACTTATTCTTCAGTATCGAACAGTTCTTTAAAATCTTTCTTCCACCTTCCATTACCATTACAGTACTACCATTACTATTACCATAACCATTAGTATTATTCTCTACCATTAGAGTATTTTTTCTTTTTAAAGAAGACTCCTAAATGGACTTCTATAGCACCTTCTTAACCATTTTATTTCTGTACTATGGTCGCACTCCGTCTCTCATCCAGTCTTTGTTAAATTGTATTTTCTCTTTAAAAGTTTCTTCTGAACTTGAAATGATTTCTATTTCAAATCAATATCACTCTCTCATCTTTCAATAACCTTTTTCTATTGTTATATACTTCGTTAGTTTTTACTATACGATTCCTCAAAATCTCTCTCTCTCTCTCTTTTCTCCCTTCTCTTTTTCTTTCTTTCTCTCTTTTCTCTTTCTCTCTCTTCTCTTTTTCTTTCTCTCTCTTCTCTCTTTCTTTCTTTCTCTTTCTCTCTTCTCTTTTTCTCTTCTCTTTCTTTTTCTTTCTTTCTTCTCTTTCTTTCTCTCTTTTTTTCACTCTTTTTATCTTTTCTCTTTTTCTTTCTCTCTTCTCTCTTTCTTTCTTTCTCTCTCCTCTTTTTCTTTCTTTCTTCCTCTCTCTCTTCTCTTTTTCTTTCTTTCTCTTTCTCTTCTTTCTTTTTCTCTTTTCTCTTTTTCTTTCT
>SEYY01004390.1:87500-95000 GCA_009176605.1 Armadillidium nasatum
TTCTTTGTACTTTGTAATAATACACAAAGACTTAAACTACTATTAAAGAAAGGGCATTGTCAAAAAAAGTAGCTTCACCAAAAACTGTGACGTCATATCGGAAACTACGTATAAAAGAGTGTTTTTCAAATCAATCATTTAAATTACAATGTTTATTTGTGATACTTTAACATTTCTCTGTTTACCAAACAGAAATGTATTGAAGACTCTAATTTATATAAATGGTTTCTGTATCTATTCAAGTTTCAAAAAATATTTGGTGAATAATAATATATATTTAACAGTCATATTTCTGTGTGAATATGTTTGTTTAAATAAACGTCATACACAAACACATACACACCTACACACACACACACACACACACACACACACACACACACATATATATATATATATATATATATATATATATATATATATATATATATATATATATATATATATATATATATATATATATATATATATATATATATATATATATATATATATATATATATATACCCCTTGTACCCTTGTCTCATTTGGTTCCCCGCTGCCACAAGCTCGAATAAATACCCCCAAGGCCCTATTACCTCCTCTACAGGGGGTCGCTCTTACACAGTCGCACACACACAGACACATTTATAAACACATTTTGGAATATACACATATTCACAAGATATCATGATTATATTTATATACACAATAATAATAATAATAATAATAATAATAATAATAATAATAGCAGTGAATAAGCAGTTGTGATTGTATTGGTAGTAGTAGTAGTAGTAGTATGCAGTGTGTTTTAGATTAATACTTTAGTCTATATATATAATATATATATATATATATATATATATATATATATATATATATATATATATATATATATATATATATATATATATATATATATATATATGTGTGTGTGTGTGTGTGTGTATGTGTGAATTCATATTTATCCCCGTAAACTTGACGTCCGAATCTTCATCCATATTGTGAATCAGCCATACAGACATACGAATTCGTATCCGTTTTAAGAAACTACGATTTAATATAGAACATCTGTTTATTTATCTTACAGAACTGAAAATAAATAGGATATTAGATACAAGTGAAGATGGTGCTGCAATTGTCCACGAATAATGGAAATAACGTACAATGCCGTCTACCGTGGCTCAAACGGTAGAGTGATTGACTCACGTGCTTGAGGGCGCCGGTTCGATCCCACTTGGGGATCCTAGGTATATACAACCTAGAAAAGTTCCTCTCCTCGAATAGGGCAATGCCCGTGAGATGTGAACTTAAAATACAAAATTTCGATTCAAAGACTGGAAGTATAATAAATAATTCACAGATTTTCTGGGGTTTTCCCATGATTTGTTATGGGTCTTGAATAAATTATAATTAATTAATAATAATTATATCATTAACACCTATGATATTAATTATATAATTATTAGTACCATTGGTGTTTTAATTGTATTTGGAAACTTTTCTTCAAAAAAAATGTTTCTTAGATTTCTGAGACAATTTTTGGAGTAAAAACCATTTGCAAGGGAGGGAGTCCGTCTGAGCCTCGAGAGTAATCAAACTATTTTCAGGGGATGGAGACCATCTGATTCAAAAGAGTAATAAACCATTTGCAGAGGATGAAGACCATTTGAGTCACAAGAGTAACTCAAACCATTTGCAGGGGATGGAGACCATCTGAGTCACAAGAGTAACAAACCATTTGCAGGGGATGAAGACTATCTGCGTCACAAGAGTATCTCAAACCATTTGCAAGGGAGGGAGTCCATCTGAGTCACAAGAGTAACTCAAACCATTTGCAAAGGAGGGAGTCCATCTGAGTCTCAAGAGTAACTCAAACCATTTGCAGGGGGTGGAGACCATCTGAGTTATAAGAGTAACTCAGTTAAGTGTTTTAATTATGATTCGAACGAGAAATAACTGGTTTTGCAAAGGACTAGAGTGTGGTAAAAATTATTTAATAGTAATTTTAAAAAGTTTTCAATAATGTTTAGGAGCTTGATAGAGTTTAAATTTTTTTTTTTTTTTTTTTGGTATTATAAATATTATTATCTGTAAAGGTCTTAAAATAGTTATATAAGAATCTTAATTGAAAATTGCGCATGATTTTTTTGTTTTCTTGCAGAAAAAGATATTAATATGTAGGTGCCAATTTAGCTCAAAACTAAAGACCGATATAAACGGTAAACGGCAAAAAAATTTCCCGCCCTAAAAATGAAATGTCACAACTAAAAAAATGGCAGAATTGATTAAAATGATACAACGCAAAGGTTTAAAAAGGTTGCAAACGTGTCACAACGAAAAATTATACGAATGAGAAAATGACAAATGTTATAACGAAATTTTTTAATTATTTCTTATTAGAAAATACATTGGTGAAGCTACTTTCTTATAAATAATATGTCTTTTCGGCGTTGAAAATTTTGTGACATTTTTAACATATGTCCCAACGATTTGTTTTGGCATTTTTTTTTTTGCAATATTTAATAAATTAATCTTATAAGTAAAGATCAATATGATCGAAATTTATATATTTTAACGTATATTTTTAATTCTTGAATTTGTTGGTAATAAGACTTATCTTTTATATCATTCTTATATAGTTTTAAAAATAGAAGTTACGAGGAGAGAGATTATAGGAATGTTTCGCATTTTCCTGTGGAAAAATTTCTTATTGAGGATTTATTCAATTTTTTAATCTTTTGATACTGTTGAGGAAAGTGTTCAAATTAAACAATGCTTTAATATATATATATATATATATATATATATATATATATATATATATATATATATTATATATATATATATATATATATATATATATATATATATATAATATATATATATATATATATATATATATAAAAAAAATAAAAAAAAAAAAAAAATTATAGAAAAAAAAATAAGGTAATTTTTCTGAGATTTGAGAAAATATTTTTGTGACCAAAAAGTTTATTTTCAGTTTTTGGGAATGGTTTCCCTAAGGATTATCTCATTTCATGTTTTCAAAACAAATCTTACGAGAGCTTGAACAAATCTTAGCTCAAAAAATAAATAAAATAAATAAATAAAAAATAAAACACAAAGTGGATTAACAGTGCCTCGCCTTTATGTTAATATCATTAAGATTATTTTTCGTTTACTACACTTATATTCTTGAAGGTGTTCTTTTGTTTGAACTCAAAAGTATTTAATGGAGGCTGAGTATGTAGTGAGAGAGGCAAACGGGAGAGCTATATCAGAGAGGGTGTTATCATTTTCCTTTCACTCAGATGTAGTTATTGTGATTCATTTTAACTTATTTTTTTTGTTAAATTTAAATTTTAATTTATTAGTTAGTCATTAAATATATATTGGAGTGACTTTGCCTTTCTTGCCTACTCTATATATATGCCATATATATTATATATAATATATATATATATATATATATATATATATATATATATATATATATATATATATATAATATATATATATATATATATATATATATATAAATAAAATTAAAAAAAATTAAAAAAAAAAAAAAAATAATAATAATAATAATAATAATAATAATAATAATAATAATAATAATAATAATAATCAATATTTGTTTGTGGGTTGTTAGACTCTTTAATTTACGCTTTCCATTCTTTCTGAGCCAGATGGTGGTACATTTGGATTAAATTTGGATTATTATCCTTGTGACAGTCATTAAAATCTTTCAAACTCATCAAAATCACTCACTCTTTGCAATAGAAAATGAATCTTTTCCATATATATAAAATTCTTTATTTACCTTTTTTTTTTTTTACTTTAAAAATATTTTTTCATCTATTTGATCAATTTGACTATATTGTCGTTCATTTACAAGAAAAAAGTGAAAAATATTATTAATTAAATCAAGAGCAGGTAAATTAAATCATTCGAGGATCTACCCGGCCCATTCCGGCCCGGTCCGCATCTGAATGACAGCATTAAGCACTTCTGAAAATTGACAGAGCTATAAACAGGTCAAATCTCTCTCTCATATATATATATATATATATATATATATATATATATATATATATATATATATATATATATATATATATATATATATATATATATATATATATAATGAATATATATATATATATATATATATATATATATATATATATATATATATATATATATATATATATATATGATGTTGCTTATGTGAAATTTTTGGCATCAATGGGTATGGAAATTAAAATTTTCGATGACATCCTTACGGATGCGGATTTTTTTTTATTTATGAATCTGAGCAGATGCAGGTGCGGATGCGTGTCATTGGAGAGTTCATCGTGGGTCTCCAAAATTTTCTCGATAAGTGGGTCCTGATACCACGGCATTTTATATATATATATATATATATATATATATATATATATATATATATATATATATATATATATATATATATTATATATATATATATATATATATATATATATATATATATATATATATATATATATATATATATATATATATATATATATATATATATATATATATATATATATATATATATATATAATATATATAATATATATACCAAAAGAACACTTCTTAAATGTACGACGACAAGTTGTAAAATATTAAAGTTTTATTATTTTAATTGGCGGGCGTACGATGTCAAGTTTCCATCTGAAATCTGTATTTTTTTGGAATTCCCTTTGCAATTAAAATGTGTTTTAACGCTTAATAGATTATATATATATATATATATAATATATATATATATATATATATATATATATATATATATATATATATATATATATATATATATATATATATATATATATATATATGTGTGTGTGTGTGAACGAATCATAATCTCTTAGGAGGATTTTAACATAGCAAAGATTAATTTCTTTTAATATATTTTTATGTAATTTTTATAAGTTTTTAATAATAATCGTTGAAACTTTTTAAATATATATTTTTGGGTAAATTGTTTTAAATCTTTGCATATTGAATGCAACAAAGTAACTAAAACTTCACGTGTAATAGGAAGAATGATTTGGGTTTCATTCACAGAGGAACCACCCAGATATATATATATATATATATATATATATATATATATATATATATATATATATATATATATATATATATATATATATATATATATATATATATATATATATATATATATATATATATATATATATATATATTATATATATATATATGACAATAGAGCTTGCAATGTCGTGGTGGATCGGAAAGCGTCTGGGTCAGTGATAAATTTAAAGGGGTTGTGTTAAAAAAACTGGCAGGTAAGTGACTATACATGGGTGACTGGGAACTTTATTACCACTGTCACTAGTATTGGTAGTATCCCATTATGTCTACGCAAGGTGAATAGCTGGTTTGTCAATTGAAATTGCCTACAACAAGTTTACATAATTTGCTAATTAAAATTTTCCCCTTAATTTTTTTTTTTTATTCTCACAGTTTTTAAAGTTTTTGGTTCTTTTCCAATATGTGATCTACCAACAAGTTTTCATTTCAGTATGTGATACACCGAGTCGTTTTCATTCCACTATTTGGATATATCGCACTTGCATTTGGATTCCCATATTGATAAGTTGTGCAACTGTTTACTGTTTAGTTTGTTGGATGTACCAAATAATTTTGACTTAACCTAACCTCAACATGAAGGGTAATGGACGCCTACTGCCATCGAATAGGCCTAACCTGGCTAACGCAGGTTCTTTCAGTGCCTAAAAACACAAATATTAATGTAAAATGGTAAATGAATGTTATATATTTCAGACTTTGGGTAGATCACATATTGAAAGAGAACCAACTTTTTCTTTTAATTCATTCTCCTCTCGTTTCTCTCCCTTAATTTATCCCAATTTTTAATTTATTTCGGTTGACTCTCTCTCTCTCCACAATATTTGGTTCTGTTTTAATTTTCCCATCTCCCTTCATTATTCTGTCCTATTTCCAATCTCTCTTCTATGATCTAATCTCACTTTACAGTATCCTGTCCACCCCCCTTTTTCAGCGTTCTCTGTCCTCTGCGTCTATTTTTTTCTTTCTTCACTCTCTCAGTCTCCCTGACCCATCCCCCTCACCCCCCCATCTTTTCTCCCTTCTCTACCTTCCCCATCCTCCTTAACCAATTCTTGTTAACAAGCCCGAAGTAAACGAGAAATACGAACCTCAAATACAAAACACACTTTGTTTCTTAGTTAACAACAATCAATTAAAACTAATATTTAATATTTTATCGCCGACTTCATCTGTAGGTTGTAGTTTATGCTAATGAAGTATATACCAAGTCTCCGTTTTTTTTCATAGTCATTAAGAGCCTCTAAGCTTTTATAGACAGATAGACAGACGGACAGACCTTTAGTGTAACAGACAAACAAGTAAATGTAAAAGTAACAGAATTAAGAGTTGTATACGTGAACTAGTATTACGACTCTAGGTAACTACATGAATACTTGGGTTAAGAATAAGATGCATGCACAATAAGACTGGGCTTATATTCTCTCTCTTAGATTAGGAATTACGAAATGTATATGTATTGTAGGAATTAAAATATGTACTAAAATACATGCCCAAAGAAATGATACACTAGTATCACTAAGACAGATGCAAAAAAATATACACTGGCTCGAAGACTTAAGATGCGTACAGTCGTCAACAGAAGTTCGTTCCTATTAGGCTGGAAATAAATATATATATAAAATGGAAATCATTTCATAAAAGCGGTCTATTTTGAATAAAAAGAAAATAAAAACATTGAGCGGGACTTAATTGAACTGTGATTGGCTGAACCTGAAATGATCTCCATTTTATATAAATATTATTTCCAGCTTAATAGGAACGAACTTCTGTTGACGACTGTACACGTAGAATGGTTAGCAGACGATAAACTACTTTTTAACTCACCTCCCAAGCGAACATGTAACAAATTGCGCAAATAATGACACCAAAAACAGAAGGATATACCGATCGATGAACAAACATTTAACAAACAGACAGGAAAATCTTATGATACTTACATGACGAAATTAAGATGAAGTTTATATAGCCTTAATAACCACACTAGGGTTTGCTGACATAACCGTTATCCAAAACCAATTCACGGCTATTCCTTTCCAACTTAAGTACCTTTCTACTAACTCCAGAAATAATGCGTTCCACACTAACAATCTTTCTCACTTTTCTCCCTCCGAAGATCACTATCATCATATATGGCAACGACTACCCTCTCTGAATGTAACAGTCTCCCCCCGTATCTTCTTTTGTACCCTTCGATAACTATTCCTTAGAGAACGATAGAAGAAAACTTTGACGTTGTCATGCTTTTCAAACCATACTTTCGTTGGGTGCTTTCTTAGCCTTTATTATTATTATTATTAATATTATTATTATTATTATTATTATTATTATTATTATTATTACCTTGTATTCATATAAGAAATGGCTTAA
>SEYY01004390.1:107500-117500 GCA_009176605.1 Armadillidium nasatum
CGGCTCCGGCTAATCAGAGAAAACCATTGTTTACCTGTCGGGGATAAAATTGCAAATTATGCTTTTTAATGGTGGATTAAATCAAACAAAATATAAGAAATCAAGATTTTTCTTCTTGTTTTTTCAACATTTTCTTTTTCTTTTCTGTTTCATTTGATCGCTCTTCTTCTGCTAGTGAATGTTCGTCTTTGCGTTTTGATTTTAGATGCCCCTATAAAGATTTAGTTGAAAATTTTTTACTTGTAGCACCCGGAGGTCCTCTTCTAATTTTCTGACTACAGTTGTTACATTTAGCTAATTCGAGCCTATCCTGAAACATTGTAAAGTACTTCCATACTGCTGAAGCTGATCTTTTAGCCATAATGACTGAAAGTATAGACAAAATAATTTTGAAATAATGTAACTAAATGATAAAAATTTGATACACAGCAATAAAAATAACAATATGTAAAAATACAGGCTATATTGATAATTTTATATCTTGCATTTTTTCAAACTTTAACTTAGGGTCTTACCTAACAAAGCCTGTTGAATAACTATTGCGAATCAGAAAAATATAAAAAAAAATTTGTAGTTTTTTTTTTTCAAAGTTTTATTATACAAAATCTGCAATTTTCTGAAATTTTTTTTTCTGAAAAATGCATATAATCATTAATTTAAGTGAATGTTGACTATTCTACTCCTTCCTTATAATTAAATTAATTTTATATCTTTTTTAACTAAAATTTCAGTGCTTTTGACCTCTTTACAAATTTTAGCAACCCCGGCCAAAATTCCCCGCCGGTCCATATATATATATATATATTATATTATATATATATATTATAATATATATTATATATATATATATATATATATATTATATATATATATATATATATATATATATATATATGCGCGCGCGCGCTGGTGTTTATATATGTATTTGAAGGTAGGAAAGGGAGGACATAGCGCACACAAACAAATCACACACAAAAACTTTCGTCTGTCCTTGATATTAGACAAACAGGGAGCCCTAGGGTATATTTCTTTCCATTCCAGTACCTAATGGTTTACCCTTTATCTCCACATTTTTCTTACCCTAGAGTAGGCTCTCCTTTGACATCCCTCAAAGAGCCAAAGGGAAGCCAAGAAGGACGGTTTCCAAATATAGCCCCTTATTCACCCCAAGTGCCACGGAAACTTCGATTCCGGCTTCATCAGGGGTTCGGTCTTCTTTCTTCATTAATATCTGAAAAATACACGACCTTTTTTTTAATTTCTACTTTAATAAACACCACCTATCTCCTTCGTGACCTCACTTCTTGTTCTTAACTGAAACTCAGGGGCTTTATCATTCCGACAGCAAACCCTTTTCTGTTCATCCTACTGTCTGTATCCCAAATTTTCAGCTAAAGACAATTGTTGTGCTTGCGTACGAAGCGAGATGATTCTCTCTGGTATTGAGGCATACATTCCATATTCTTTCCCTTTAACTAACATTAAGAAACATTTGTTTAATTTTGTTCTCGTGCTATTCGCTACAGGGATGCTGTCTTTATTATAATTTTCAAACGCCAGAAACTCATTCATCTTATTTTCATCCCGGAATCGTGCAAAATCTATTCTCTGTATCACTAAAAATTCATTTCTCGAAGAAAATGCAAAAATCTTTCAGGTTCCTCTTCCTCACGCCCTTTCTTACTAACTTAAGGCCCAAGACTTATAGAGCACAGGACCGCGTCGCCCTTTCTGGCCTTTTGCAAAAATAAATGTTAACTCTAACTTTGTTTCTTCCTTCTTACCTCCTCTAGTGTCTTCTGACTCACAACTGCCGTTTTGCCTTCTGCTAAAGCTGAACTCTTCGCTCAAACATTTTCTCTAATTCCGCCTTAGGCAATTCCGAAGATTTACCTCCTTTTCCAACTACTTCAACTTATTTATACTGAATATTGTAATTTCTTCTAAAGATGTTATATTTGTTCGTTCTGAGCTTATCCTGCGGGTATCGCTCTTGTAGTTCTCAAAATTTGTATTTCTATTTCGTCTTAGTCTTTCTACTTCGACTATTCTTCTTGCTGCTGAAACCTGTGTTCATTCTGTCCATGCCTATAAGATTAAACCCCTCTCAACTCTATAACTATCATTCTATTTCGTAAATGTCCGTTTTGTTATATTCTTTACTCTGAAGAGAAAGATTTGGAAATATCTTAATTGTTCTAATCTTATTTATTATCGGAAGTATGGGTTTTTATAAGAAACACTACTCGTAATCTTCCTTCTCTTCTCTCTCACTCATGGTTTTCTGCTCTTCAGCATTTTGGTGAATACTTTGTTGTGGCACAAGACATTCTGAAAGCCTTTGGTTGAGGCTGCTGCTAAGCTCTGATTTCTTAATTTTCTTTCGGTATCCATCCTTCTCTTTTTTGCCTTCTCTATGATTTCCTTTTCGGTAGTTCTACAAGCTGCTCTTTTAGATTGTCACCGTTCATCCTTTAAATATATTAATATATAAACAGGGATCCATAGTATCTCGAACTCTTTTTCTACTTTACACTAATGACCTAGTCTCTTGTTTACCTTTTCACCTATCCACTCCTATGCCAACGACTCCACCCTACATTACTCCTTTTATTTTGAAAGGCGTCCCACACAACAATAATTAATGCTAGGAGGTTGGCCCTGGAGCAGCTGATCTTGTATTTCTAACTGGGGTAGAGAAAATATGGTTGCATTTAATGCCCCAAAAACTATTCCTCTATCTTTCTACTCAACACAACCTTACACATAACTATGACATCTTCGAAAACACACAACTCAAATCTTCATCTGTTCATAATATTCTTGGTGCTTTTTTTTTCTCTCCATCTTTCTTGGAAGGAACACATTACTTTTCATTTTAAACAAACTTATAAGAGGTTGGATATTCTGAGAAGCTTTCAGAACTTCTTCACTCCACATCACTTGCTTGCCCTTTATATAGGTGCTGTTCTCCCCCTGTACAGAGAATGCTTCACACATTTGGGGTGGTTCCACTCATACGAGCCTCCTGCAAAAGAGAGTAAAGGACTTTTCGTCTTATCAGCTGTTTTACTCTTACTAACACTCTCTAGTCTCTTTCTGTCCTTTAATAGTTGCTTCACTCTCTATTATATCGCTATCACAATGAACACTGCTCTTTTGAACTTTCTAGTTACATACCTTCTCCATTGAGAAAGGTTCGTGCAACACGTCTCTCTACGTTGTCTATCCTTTCCCTGTTTAACTCTTAGACCCCAGACTTAACCGCTATGCCCAATCTTTCATGTACTCCACTGGTAAAGTTTCCTTTTATCTATTTTTTCAATTTCCTTTGACTTACACACCTTCAAGCTTTGTGTATCTGGACACGTCGGCAATTAATTGACCATCATTCTGATATTCCCCAAACTCTTGTGGAAATTAGTAGCCACTGGCCTTTGCTTATCATTGGATATATATATATATATATATATATATATATATATATATATATATATATATATATATATATATATATATATATATATATATATATATATATATAGTATATATATATATATAATGCATTATGATGGACCTTGTGTGTGTGTACTTGCTTAATGCTGAACATTACAGTCCCTGGGGCAGGACAGGCTTAGCAAGCCGCTGCCTGAAATTGAAATTGCTCGTGAAACTCTGGGATCAGCCTATGCTGATCCCGCTGACAGGCTGAAGCCTTCCTGGGAGCGGAAGTAGAATATAATATATATATATATATATATATATATATATATATATATATATATATATATATATATATATATATATATATATATATATATATATATATATATATATATATATATGGATCATTGGCAAAAACTAGCACTTATTCATCCTATTTTTTTATATTTTTTATAGCTGGGTGATGTGTAAAAAAAAAAAAAAAAAAAAAAATTTTAATAATAATAATAATTGGATTACATATAACTATTTTTATATTTGCTTTCAATTAAGATCAAAATATTTTATTAAGACGTGCATAGGCACCAGCATCACCCCCTGTTGCCACTTCATTGATATATATATATATATATATATATATATATATATATATATATATATATATATATATATATATATATATATATATATATATATATATATATATATATATATATATAACTGCCGTGACATTGGTCACCGTGGAACAGAGTAACAGTGGTGCGGTATGTGGTGCTCTCCACACAGCACTTTTATTTTTCTCCCGCACCGCACAGCACCGCACTAAGTTACTGAAATTGTGTTGCGCACAGTATCGCACCGCATCCAGTCCCTCGGCTGGCTAGTAATATATATATATATATATATATATATATATATATATATATATATATATATATATATATATATATATATATATATATATATATATATATATATATATATATATATATATATATATACTATTACTACTACTGCTACTACTATTAATATTAATATTCAATATTCTACAGCTTATTTAAATTATCCAATTCACTTATAACTTTTATAATACTTTAGTGTTCGTGTCCAATATAATTTTTTCTTTCGTTTTAAATTTTTTTTTTTTTTTAAAATAGCTACCTTTCTCATGTTTTATGGAATTAAATTTAAAATAAAAAAAAATAATGAGCTCTATTTACTTGAAGGTATGTTTTTATGTTATTATTATTATTATTATTATTATTATTATTATTATTATTATTATTATTATTATTATTATTATTAATTTTGTAGTAGTAGTAGTAGCAGCAGCTTCAGTATCCGTAACAGCATTGCTTTGTTTTTGTTTTTGTTTTGTTTTAAATAAAATGAAGTACTTAATTAAAAAAAAAAATTAAAATGAAATAAATTAAAGAAATATTTATTAGATTTAAATATTTTCTGCTTTATCCTCCTACTCTATTTCGGTTTTTTTTTTTTTTTTTTTTAAACTGTGATTTCACTTGTTCTTCCAAATCTACTTAATCAAATAACGATGACTCAGTTTTTCTCTTTTCCATTCATTTCAAATCCTCTTCTGCGTCTTGAATTGCTTCTAAACATTCAAATTTCCTATTCAGTTTTGACAGATTTGTATATCATTTCCTATTGAGAAAGCCTTAGCCTTGTGATTATCTTTATAAACTCTTCTTCTTCATATCCCCCTGTCAAACACCCCTCCATGTTCCAACTTTCGTATATATTTTTGACATCTCGACAATTTCACCTGCTAGAACATAAGCATGTTTGATCTCAGTACAAACATGAAATTGTCTTGTGAAGCTTAAATTGTCCATCTTATAGGGTGGGCTGAAACTAAAGCTAAAAGACTACTATTTAATTCTCTCAGACCTTTTTATCTACGACGTGAGGTTAATGCTCTATCTATATTTCAAAAGACAAGGCACTAACGCGAGGAAGTCTATATTTTACTTAATCCTGAATTGCGAGTGGTCTCTTCCTTGAGCTAACCTAACCTAACCTAACAGTGGGACCTGCTCAAGGAAGTTCACCACTTGCAATTCAGGATTAAGTAAAATAAAGACTCCCTCGCGTTAGTGCCTTGTCTTTATTTAAATTTTATATGGAGCCTAGTAATTCTACACGTACTCATTGTAGTACCTCTTTCATTCTCAAGAGTTTATCGTCATCATCTGTTTTTCTTCTCTGTATTTAAGCCTCTTCAATTTAAAACCTCAGGTTTGGGTATACTTTTATCATTTTTTTTATTCATCATTTAAACCCCTTAATTGAACAGGACCTTCCCCATAAGTGGTGGTAAAGGCATAAAAAAAAATTTAAACATTTGAATTAATTAATTTAATTTTAAAATTAAAATTAGGAATTGTTAAATTAAAATTACAATCAGGATTTTTATAATTAAAAATAATAAAACGTATTAAGTTAATGCTTCATTCTGTATCTGAATATGCTCCTTTCCACTCCATCATCAACTTTCCTTAGAATATTTTACCCAAGTAGTCTAGTTATAACTGAGTAAAATGAAACAGTTTATTCTTATTTTTTGCTTCAAAAAAAAAAAAAAAAATAAAAAAAAATATATATATATATATATATATATATATATATATATATATATATATATATATATATATATATATATATATATATATATATATATATATATATATATATATATATATATAAACTGCCGGGACATTGGATCATCGTAGAACAGAGTAACAGTGGTGCGGTACGTGGTGCTCTCCACACCGCACTTATATATATATATATATATATATATATATATATATATATATATATATATATATATATATATATATATATATATATATATATATATATATATATATATATATATATATATATATATAATACTATTCATGCTCCTCTTATAAGCTTACTGCATGGGTTTTTTATCCCATAAATATAGATTTTGCACATTTATTTACTGTATTCCTTCAAGTAATATTTATTTAATCATTTTTATCAATTAAACGAATTGCTATCTTGATGAAACTTAATTCAGTCTATGAAAAAATCTTTCAGGAAATGTACCCAAAATATTTATAGTGCGGCTTGGAAAGAAACGGACAAGCGTTGACCAAGCACAGGTTATTTATTTCCGTACAGGATCTCACCACCCATCTTCTTTTCGTACTGCATTGCACCTTATTTTTTTATTATTATTATATATATATATATATATATATATATATATATATATATATATATATATATATATATATATATATATATATATATATATATATATATATATATATATATATATATTATAATATATACAACTCCATGACATTAAAATTGTGATCCGCACATCTTCGTAAGGTTGTGTCATCCAACCCTAGAACAGCGGTATTACGTACTACGTAAACAACGTGGTTAAAGTATATGTATAGTTCGACTTGGAAAGAAACGGACTTTCCTTTGCGTTACGATGGCTTGCATTATCACCCCTCTCCCCCTTCACCCACCTCCACTTCCACCTCCCATTCTTCCTAAGAGACATTGTAAAAAAAAAAAAATTTTTATACATTTTTTTCTTGTGGAGTTTTCTAAAAGAGCTTTAAGGGTTTTAAACTATTACATAACAACTTACGTCTCGATTTATTTGCTATAATAATGACTCAGAGCTCAGAGTAATACTTCAAACGAATCATCAATGAGTTAATTATATAAAAAAAATATATATATTTATTTATTTTTACTTTAAAAAATATATTATTTTATTATAACCTGTTTTTAATAAGTTGACCGGAATCAAATTCTTGGTATTCTATAATACTACCGGTCTTCTTCTACTACTACTACTACTACTACAATTGTTGCTGCTACTATTAATAATAATAATAATATTAATAATAATAATAATAATACAAAAAAATTTTTTTTAAATCATAATAACTGTGATGTAGATGCTAAACTGTAGATTCTTTCCTGTATAGAAGCTACCTTAGCATAGTAATTAATTCGAACCTCTCTTTAATAGTACCTACCATTACGATGACTAAACAGTTTATGGTATTTATCATTGTCTTAGTAAATAGTCAATATTAATGTTATCTGTCCCCATCCTCATCCGCACATCTAAAACTAGTTAGGTCTTCATACCCTTATCCTCAAGTCATCCAGACTTATATATATATATATATATATATATATATATATATATATATATATATATATATATATATATATATATATATATATATATATATATTGTTCGAATACTCATATAACCTTAGGCATAAGGGGGAGGGGGGAAAAGTCTTACAAATATACGCCAAAAATTGTTCCTGAAAAGGTTTCAATGTTAAATTCCTGTCATATATATATATATATATATATATATATATATATATATATATATATATATATATATATATATATATATATATATATATATATATAGATATATAAAGAGAGAGAGAGAGAGAGAGAGAGAGAGGCTGGGAACCCTCTTAACAAGTATTTCTCCTTTCCCACGTACGGTTGCAGGTATATGAATACTTTCTGCAGCCGACACCACCCTGCTTCATGCGGGATATGGTGCTGAATATATATATATATATATATATATATATATATATATATATATATATATATATATATATATATATATATATATATATATATATATATATATATATATATATATATATATATATATTATATATAGTAGGTATATGGAAAATATCTAAATTTAAAAAAATATTAATATTTATCGTTGACTTTTACTAAATTTTAATAAAAATTTTTTATTTTATTTATAAAGGAATATCCAACGACTTATATTCTCTTAATCATTTCCATAAATTCTTAATTTTTTTTTTTTTTTAATTTATTTATTATCAAAAGAGTTCGATGCGTCATATAAAATGATCCAATGCCCCTTGATATGCCAGCCTTCATTTAGAGCAGCGTTTCAGAGCTGGGGTCCATATGGGACCCTTAGAGGGGTCACATAAGCTTTGAGGGGATCCACAATTGGCTTTTACTAACCTACAAATGAATATTTAATTTAGGTGTATTATATATATATGAGTATATGGGGTCCACAAAGATTAAGTTAGGGCATAGGGGCTCTACATAGGGGTCCACATGGGGTCACCATACGTAAAGTTAGGACTCAGGGGGTCTACATATATATATATATATATATATATATATATATATATATATATATATATATATATATATATATATATATATATATATATATATATATATATATATATATATATATATATATATATATATATATATATATATATATATATATATATATATATATATATATATATATATATATATATATATATATATATATATATAGAAAGGGTTGTCACAATGCCAGTGGGACTATATCATTCCTCTGCATGATCTCTAAGCCCTCATACTTATACCAAACTATATTTATCGCATTAGTTTCCAATGCCAATCCTCGAATTGATAAAAGCGTGAATTTGAATTGATGTATTGCTATCCATCTCGCCCTTCTGAATATCCACTCATGGACAAAACTATTAACTAAGGGTAAGCGTTGTTAAAGAATCACAATTTAATAATGTTCTTTTTCAAATTTTCATTCTTTTTCTCTCTCTTCTACTTTTGATCATTCTAACGACAATATGTCCAATCTCTTTTTAAGTACAACCTTACTTGATAACGGCGTCTTTTTCGAATGCAGGACAAGCACTGCGTGGCTGAAATGTGTCGATACTTATCAGTATGTAGTCTATAGTCTCTTGACGTAAAGTAAATGATAATTTAAATGAAACAAACTGGAGGAATTGCAAATATTTCGAATTAATTCTTTTGAAATAATTGGACCTTAATTAGTACACGTAACAATTTATATTTTTAAAAATAATATGTTACCAACCCTGTCAAATTATAATGAAAAAAAGGTAAATTATCTAGAAAATAATAATAATAATAATAATAATAATAATAATAATAATAATGTTTTTAATATTGTGAAGCGCAGAAATACAAAAATGTAGATTGATACGCTAAAGTCATAAGGACAGAAAAGTTTATATAAGAAAATATAGTTGGAATAAATGTAAATAATTAAGGGAAGAATGAATATTCAGCGCACCCGATTTGAATAAAGATTTTATTCGCGTGCCACAAGGGCGACAGGGCCATCAACCTCCCCCTTTCATTTGATTTCCTGTAAAAACTGAAGGACAAGCATTGCAAATTTATACTCCTAGAAAGTAATTAAAAGAGAACTCAAGGAAGAGCGCAAAAGGCCAGATGGAAAAAATAACAAATTCGACTGAAATAGTGAAAGCTTTTTCTAAGAGTGTTATGTTCAAGGGTTAGCATCAGAGTTTTCTTTCTTTGTGTGTGCCCCTCCTTGAAAAGGGCTCTGCCCGTGAGTGGTGGCGATCTAAAAAAAAACATTGCATCGAGAAACGGTTTTCTATAGACCCATCTGGGTTAAAGTTTTTTAATGCCAGAAGGAAGGTACTGGAGCCACCGA
>SEYY01004390.1:120000-127500 GCA_009176605.1 Armadillidium nasatum
ATGTGAATTTTTTTAAACGCTTTTTTCTAATTATGTGATAGTACAATATTAAGTTAATTAAAAAAAGAAGAAAAATCGTGATAAACGATATCCACATCCACATATCCTCAATTATTTCATGCGGAACGGAAGTAGACTTTTTAAACAGTTTCCAACGCAGATGCCAATGATTATCTTCAAAATATTCGCCACATCAATATATATATATATATATATATATATATATATATATATATATATATATATATATATATATATATATATATATATATATATATATATATATATATATATATATATATATATATATATATATATATATATATTTATTTTATTTTTTGACAAGAATATAAAATTATGCTGATTTGGTTTGTTTATTTAATTATTTATTATTATTATTTATTATTAATTATTATTATTAATTTTTATCGTTATTATTAATAATGATTATTATTATTATTACTTACTATTATAATTATTATTGTTATTATTATTTTATTCTATTATTATTATTATTATTATTATTATTATTATTTTATTTTATTATTATTTATTCTGTTATTATTATTATTATTATTATTATTATTATTATTATTATTATTATTATTTTATTATTATTATTATTATTATTATTATTATTATTATTATTATTAATTATTGATTTCTATTAAATTAGGTAACAAATTTGTTAAAATAAAACGCTTGAATGTGGTTTTTTAAGTGAAATAATTGTTAAAGTTCGTCAGATAAAATTAAATCAATTTTCATTTATTTCAAATAATTTTTAAAATGATTAAAAAAAATAAATAAATAAAATAATAATACTAAATAATAATAATAATAATAATAATAATAATAATAATAATAATAATAATAATAATAATAATAATAATAATAATAATAATAAAATAATAATAATAATAGTTGATAATAATAATAATAATAATAATAATAATAAAAATAATTAATAATAATAATAATAATAATAATAATAATAATAATAATAATAATAATAATAATAATGTTCTCTCACCACTACTTTTATATTAATTACCCTTTTTTTCTCTATTATAAATATGCTCAAAGTCTCAAACTTTATATATATATATATATATATATATATATATATATATATATATATATATATATATATATATATATATATATATATATATATATATATATATATATATATATATATATATATATATATATATATATATATATATATATATATTATTATATATTTTATTTTTTTTATTTTTTATTTTTTTTTTTTTTTTTTTTTTTTTTTTTATATTTTTATATATATATATATATATATATATATATATATATATTATATATATATATATATATATATATATATATATATATATATATATATATATATATATATATATATATATATTAGTGATGGGACGATTAAGAATTTTTTGATTACGACGATGAAATAGAAAAAAGTATATTTTAAAAATTTCTATTATTTTAATAAATTTGATAATTTTATAATAAGGAAGAATAAAATTGTCTTTTCTTTATTCTTTATTCAAATGTGTAAATAAATACATGTAATTTTAATATAGTACAGAGTGTAAAACTCGCTCTCCGTCCCAGATATGCTCTTATAGATATCAAAATACTGGTCATAATTTAATAAAATTATTTAGGTTAGCAACCACTTCTCAGATATTAAGGAAATTAACATTATCGCTTTTTAAGATTTCTATAGATAACGTTGAAATTTTGATTAACAAACCATGTACTGTAAAAATGATGTAATATTTTTAGTATTAAAATAATTTAAATTGTAATTAATTTCCGAATAAATATTTATTAGTGGTTTACTATTATTATTATTATGTGTGAGAATCGAGTTAGAATCATGAGAAGTCGCTCCTCTTGCCATATATCTAACGTCAGTAGGTACGAAATTGAGTCCTCTCCTGAAGATCGATTCCTTTCCAAGGGACTTTGACGTCAACCTTCAGAAGCATGGAAGGGTGTGCAGGAATACTTTGATACCAATGCCGATCACTTCCAACACTTGTTGTGATGTCAACACAATTCTCACACACCAACGTTTCCTAGTGTAAAATTTTATAAACTTATGACTAGTATTTTGATATCTGTAAGCGCATATCTGGGGCCGAGAGCAAGTGGGACACTCTGTAATATCTTCAGGACATTGATTTTAAAAATTTTAATATTAGAAAATGGACAGATAATACTTGCAATTTTCTAGTTCTTTAAATTTTTAACTTTTAAATTGTGATGCAGAAACTATATTTTCTTCAATTTCTGTGTTAAAATGACTTGGCCTTCGAGAACATATTTGGCCACACTTTTAAACTTTTTCACTCTCAATAAAAAAGGGTGGAGTTGAGATATTTATTTATAAGCCAATATATGTAAATTAATCGTCAAAACAATTGACGATGACGATTGAGAAAAATATACCGATTTTGACTATGACGATGACTATTAATCGTCCCATCACAAATATATATATATATATATATATATATATATATATATATATATATATATATATATATATATATATATATATATATATATATATATATATATATATATATATATATATATATATATATATATATATATATATATATATATATATATATATATATATATATATATAATATATATATAACTGGAGTTTTAAAAAAAAAAAACTCTGTCAAAGTCAGATCAAAGGCCGACATGACTCAATTCACTGCGTTTGAAGCAGTGCAAGTTATATAAGTGTATAAAAATAAAACTTTTAGAGAACATGTAAGAATGAGCCCCAGTCTGAGACCAAAGAGCTGTTTAGACAAAGGATGGCACTTTGTAGAAATGCGAATGGCTCAGGCACTCTTTAAAGGTAGAGGTATATGGTTAGTTGAGAATAACAGTGTCGGTTATAATCTTGATGATATAATTAGAGAAAAGTATGTTGTCGACGAATAGATGGAAGTTGTTGTTAGAGAGAGATGGTGAGAACTGAGAAATTGAAAAGCTTTAGTCTCTTACACTTTATAGAAGAGTTGTATACTGTAAGTAAAACCACCACCAGATATGAAACACTATAATATACAAGAAATACGTGTAGTGATGTGAAGAAATTCTGAGGTACTTCCGATCACGTATATAACATCTTAGACTCTATTACACTTTATAGAAGAGTTGTATACTGTAAGTAAAACCACCCTAGATATGAAACACTGTAATATAAAAGAAATACATGTAGTGATGTAAAAATTTTTTGAAGATCCTCAGTACACGTATACGACCTCTTAGAATGTTGCTTGATGAGAGTTATTAATACTATTATTATTATTTTTAGAATCATCATTATTATTATTATTATTATTATTATTATTATTATTATTATTATTATTATTATTATTATTATTATTATTATTATTATTATTATTATTATTATTATTATTATTATTACTACTTAGAGCATCTTTGCATTAATGCTATTACCCATTTTAATATACGTTAGTACACAACGCAGTGTTAAGGTTAGCAGCCACTTCTCAGATATTGAGGAAATTAACCTTATCGCTCTTTAAGATTTCTGTAGATAATGTTGAAATTTTGATTAACAAACTATGTACTGTAAAAATTATGTAATATTTCTAGTATTAAAATAATTTAAATTGTAATTAATTTCTGAATAAATATTTATCGTTGGTTTACTATTACTTATTATCAGCTTTATTCCTAATATTATTACTAAAACTATTAACTTTCTTCTGTCAAGTTTGCTATTATTATTATTATTATTATTATTATTATTATTATTATTATTATTATTATTATTATTATTATTATTGCTATTATTGTTTTTATTGTTATTATTAGTATTTTTATTTGTTATATTATTAACATTAACTCTTTTATCAATTACAGTATTGTCTTTGTAATTTCGTAGAATATATATTACAATTATGATTAATTAAAATAAAACAATTTATAATAATTAACAATTAGTTATAATAAATTTTTTTTAATTAACTGAATACTGGAGAGCTCCGGGGAAGTAACTGTGTTACCCACAGCAGCCCTTTTTTAGAGAAGTCGGCAGCTCCTATTATAATTTATGCATTTAGTATCGCAGTTTTTTTTTTAAAGAAATTAAGAAATATTTTTAGAAAGATGGCGAGAAAATAAGCCTCAATAATATTAAGGAGAAGGATGTCTCAGTTTGTATTTTCGAAGATGTTTTAGTTGTATGGAAGATTATTTTGAGTAGGTAAATGAAAGAACTGAGTTTTTGAGGTATTGAAAACAACTATGTTTCCTTTATCACAATTATAAGAATAAGGAAAGACCAGATGACACTGCTGCTCTTGGAGCATCTTCACAGCATTCGTTGTCTGCGGTTTAGTGGAATTAAATTCAAAATGAAAATAGCGAAAGGGCAAAATCATCAACACAAACTTATTCCAAGTTTAGTTTTTTATGGTATGGTTATTAGACAAAGTGACAGATAGAAAGTCATTAATGAAAAGATTTTTTGATAGAATAGAAAGATATGGAACACTTCCATTGATAGATTTAAAAGTCGAATGGTGGCTGTCTACATTTGCTAAAAAAAACTAATGAGAAAGGTTAAATATATATATATATATATATATATATATATATATATATATATATATATATATATATATATATATATATATATATATATATATATATATATATATATATATATATATATATATATATATATATATATATATATATATATATGAAAGAGGTACCTGTAGAATTCACATCTTCTCGCGGGACTCCATCGAATGCTTTCGATGTACCCAATGTCATAACAAATGATTCACCGAAATGCCGAGGTCAGAGAGAAGTAAAAGATGACAGAGCATTTCTTACTAAAGCCATACTGACTCTCTCAGATAAGATTAGAAGATTTAAGTTGTTTCCAAATTTTCAAGCGTTAATGATGGATTCTAAAACTTTGTAAATAAAAGAAGTGAGCAATAAAAATAGTTAGCAAGGTTGAGAGTGGGCCCTTTTATTAGGAAGGGAGAATTGGTTTATGTTTGTAGAGGTAACACACTTATGGAGTCAAAGACGATATAATTTTCCAAAGGCAGAACGTAAGCTCAAGAGCAAAGGTTTTGAGTTCCATAAAAGTGATACTGTCAGGACACAAACATTGCAAAAATAACGTTTTAGAAGAAATTATTTTGTTAGATATCTTCAAATGAACGGGGAACAAGACGGAATCGTCTAAAAGGAAATTTGAGACTAAGGTTTGAGAAAAAGAGTTCATCTTCAGTGGAAGGCAAGACATCAGTGGTGGCATTCGAAAAAAAAAAAAAAAAAGGCAGAGAGGAAGAATCAAAGTTAGACTTTGCATATTTTACCGAATACCAGAAAGAACATTTGAAAGATATTGCATATTCTACTGAGGAAAAAGTTTTTTAGGGTTGCAGATTTGCACTATTATGGGATAAACATCATTACTTTCTGTAGTTTAAAGACTACAGTAGTTTTTAATGGGATTAATACCACTAGAACGAGTAGAATTTAACAAAGCTTGAGTTGTAATAGAAGGGGAGGGGAAAAAAGAGGAAATGTACTTCTTCATGCTATAGAGGATAATCTCGGTTATATGTTTTGTACATTCTGAGGAGTCCTTCCACCGAATCAGGAATTTTAATACTTATACTATGGTAATCTTCCAAGGTAAATCGAAAAGGTACTGCCAAAAGTTTAACCTGTTTTCAGTACCAAAATGCCGAAAACGTTTATTAACCGAAGGCGGGAACCATTTTTGTGGTAGACGTGAACAAATAGAAGAGGATACAGAAAGAAGGGGATAAAAGGAACCCGAAGGTGCAGGAAAGAGTTTTACAGTATAAAAAAAGAATAAAATATATATATATATATATATATATATATATATATATATATATATATATATATATATATATATATATATATATATATATATATATATATATATATATATATATATATATATATATATATATATATATATATATATATATATATATATATATATATATATATATATATGTATATTGCAAAATAAAAACAAAAAATCATTTGGAAAACATTTGCAAAAAAATTTGTAAAAGGTCGATCAAAAAAAAAAAAAAAAAAAAAAAAAATTTAAGATATTGCAATTATTTAATAAAATTCGAAGATTATTTTAAATAATCTATGTTAAATATAAGTAAATAATTGTTAATAAATAATTTAAAGAATAAAAAATATAATTTAAAATATTTTAAAATGAATGTAAATAAATGGATGATGAAGTTAAAAATGTAAATTATAGGTAGTTCAAAATGTTTATCTTTTAATTTAATTAATTCAGTGTTGTTTTATATTGTATTTAAATTTTATTATAAAATTATATATATATATATATATATATATATATATATATATATATATATATATATATATATATATATATATATATATATATATATATATATATATATCATTTAAGTTAGTTTTTTGTGTGTTATTTATTTGACTGTTATTTGCTTTATTCTTAGTATTAAAATTTTTAATTTAAATTTAACTTAATTATTAAATTTCTACAACTTTCATGATGAATAATTTTAAATTTTCTTTTTCTTTTTTTACTATTATTATTATTATTTTTATTTTTTATTTTTTTTTATTTTTTGCTTTTTGCTTTTGTAATATACCGTTTGAAGGCTCTTAGTTTAAAACGGAGAAATTTTAAATGTTGAGAGAGAGAGAGAGAGAGAGAGAGAGAGAGAGAGAGAGAGAGAGAGAGAGAGAGAGAGAGAGAGAGAGAGAGAGAGAGAGAGAGAGAGAGAGAGAGAGAGAGAGAGAGAGAGAGAGAGAGAGAGAGAGAGAGAGAGAGAGAGAGAGAGAAGAGAGAGAGAGAGAGAGAGAGAGAGAGAGAGAGAGAGAGAGAGAGAGAGAGAGAGAGAGAGAGAGAGAGAGAGAGAGAGAGAGAGAGAGAGAGAGAGAGAGAGAGAGAGAGAGAGAGAGAGAGAGAGAGAGAGAGAGAGAGAGAGAGAGAGAGAGAGAGAGAGAGAGAGAGAGAGAGAGAGAGAGATTTTCATTTATAAAGTTTTTGCATTTGTTTTATTTTAAACTATTTTACTGTGTAGTTAAATTTCCATTTTCAGGTACCTCAACTTTTTTAAAATATTAAACTATGTTTTACAGACTTTAAACTTGAGATCAAATTTATTTTGAAGGATTAAACTTTTTTTGAAGTATATTATAAAATAATTAAAATCGAAGTTAAAATTTTTATTTTAACTTTTTTTTTTAAGTTAAAGTTAAATAATATAAAACTAGTCAGTTTTAATGAAGTATAAATAGTTTTAATGTAAATAGTTTTTATTCTTTAAAATACAACTACAGAGCCAGAGCCGCAAGGTTTCGTGTAGAACTGGAGCTGGAGCCGCAAGGTTCTGGGGAACCGGAGCCGGAAGTCACAAG
>SEYY01004390.1:132500-137500 GCA_009176605.1 Armadillidium nasatum
TATATATATATTAATATATATTATATATATATATATATATATATATATATAATATATATATATATATATATAAATATAATAATATATATATTATTATAATAGGTATAATATATATATATATATAGATAGATTAATATCATATAATATTTATATATAATATATAATAATAATAATAATAATAATAATAATAATTTATAGCTAAAAGTTTCTAGAATTCACAAAAGGAATTTGAAAAAACTAAAAAAAAAATTTGTAGTTCAAAAACTTTACATTTTCAGCGTTTGATGAAGCTCCGCCTATTTTTGCTCAGTTTCAGAAATTGATTAAACTCCGCCTATTTTTGCTCAGAGTTTCAGAAATAATAATAAAAGCATATATAATTAAATTAGCAGGTAGGTACTATAATAGGTAAATATATAAATATACAGATATATATATAAATAGGCAGATAAATAGACATGTTCATAGATAGGTTGATATACATATATAGATAGACAGATAGATAAAAATATAAATAAATAGATAGGTAGTTAATAGGTTATTAGATATATAGGTAGATAAATGTTTAAATTAACAGGTAGGTACTATAATATATATATATATATATATAATATATATATATATATATATATATATATATATATATATATATATATATATATATATATATATATATATAATATATATATATATATATATATATATAGCAGATAAATAAATATATAAATTAATAGATAGATTGATATACATATATAGATAGACAAATAAATATATAAATTAATAGATAGGCAATTTAATAGGTTAATAGTTAGATAGGTGGATAAATAGACATATTTTAATTATCTTTATTTAAAAGGTAGTTTCGTTATCAGCTCAGATAAAAAAAAAATAATGATGAAAGTTCAAGAAGAAATAGAGGAGTTCTTTTTGTTTGCCTCTGAAAGGCACAGACAGACAGACACGACCAGACAAACGGACAGTCACACAGACAGGCAGTAGAGCAACGGGTTTGGCAGATAAATGATCGGTCCGAACATTATTGGGATTAGATGTTAGACGTACATTTATTAGAAAGTATGAGTCCAATTTGTACGCACACAGCTGAGGATTTATCGAATTACTGTACTTACGTATGAATGTATGTGTGTATGTTTGTGTGTGAATATTGTTGACATTTATTTTATATCGAAGTATGATAGTCATTATAATATAAGGGAAAATGCGTTGAAAAGTGTGTATAATTATGTATTTTATGTTTACTTATGTACGTGCGTATGTATGGGAGTGTGTGCATGTGCACGTTTTAGAGAGAGAGAGAGAGAGAGAGAGAGAGAGAGAGAGAGAGAGAGAGAAGTCTAAATTTTACATTTTGTAGTCGATTCTCGTCGACTGGAATGAAGACTATGAACACATCGTTTTGAAGCCTTAGGCAAGATGTAAGAATTTTTCATGAGGTTCTTCCTTAATGTTTCGTCCGTTTTCCAGAATGTTTCGTTTTTTGCCTCAGAATTTAATTTATTTATTATTGTTATTTTTTTCTTTATCTGAAATATGAAGTGTATCTCATATTTTAGTCTTGTCGACTCCCCCCTCCCAGCCATCCTTCCTTCTAGAACGCCCCCACACACCCCCATCACTTGAAATGAAACAGTAATTATTCTTTAAAAGATTTCTGGGGGAAATACATGATTTTCACTCCCTTAATATAATTATTATTATCATTATGAATATTCAAAATGTTTGGAGTTTGTGCATTCCTGAATCAAACTTTAACGATCAAATTGTTGTGAAAGCTTTGTCATTAGTGAGCAGTAGTCTTAAAGTCAGAACGCGAAGAGGTAGGCTTTCAGGCAGAATATGAAGAGGTAGAATTTTAGATAAAAGAGGTAGGCTTTTAGGAAGACTTTTAGATAATATAAGAAGAGGTAGGCTTTAAAATAATATAAATAGAGGTAGGCTTTTAGGCAGAATATGAAGAGGCAGGCTTTAAGATAATAGAAGAGGTAGTCTTTTTGGCAGAATATGAAACAGACTTTTAGGTAGAATATGAAGAAGTAGATTTTTAGATAATATAAAGATGTAGACTTTAGTAAAAATGTGAAAAGGAAAATTTTTAGGCAGCAAATGAAGAGGTTGACTTCTTTTACAATACGAAGAGGTAGCATTTCAGGCAGAGCTGAAGAGCCGGTAATTTTTTTTTTGCCTGCTCTGGCCCCATCATTTTTAAATACCAGACTCCGACTCCAGCATCGGCACCACAATTTTAAAATTTTCCGACTCTAGTTCCAACGAAAAAAATTTCGGCTACGGCCCTACCCTAAGCCTTCCGGCTGTTCAGCCCTGTTTTTAGTTTTGGGCTTATGAAGAAGTACACTTTTAGGTAATGTACGGTGGAAGATGTTCGTTTATATATATATATATATATATATATATATATATATATATATATATATATATATATATATATATATATATATATATATATATATATATATATATATATATATATATATATATATATGAGTTTTGTAGGTCTTTATGTAGTGGCATACTATATACAAAACACAAAATGTCAGGCTTTTGTTTTAATAATTTAAAGAGGTACAGCTTTAGACAGATATGAAGAGGTAGGCTTTTAGATAGTATAATATACCAAGTAGGCTTGTAGAAAGTATACAAAAAAGGTAGGTTTTAGATAGAAGGTTAAAGTAACTTTTTTTTAACCAGAACACGAATAGGTTGACTCTAAGAAATATTTGGAATAGCCAATCTTTAAATAGAATAAAAAATACGAGGAATAATTAAATATTTAAATATAAAGAACCTAACGTTAAAGAGACAGGAAAAAATGAAGAAAAGGTTGGAAGGAGCAGAAAATACAGGCTTGACGGAATGTGAGATAGACTTAGAGATAGTGTAAATGTGACGAGAAGAAGAAGAAGAGGTAATTGTGTAAAAGTGACCAGAATAGAAGAAGAAGAAGAAGAAGAAGAACTGATTTAAAAAAAAACTCAAACACCAATGAGAGAGAGAGAGAGAGAAAGCAAAAAAAGATGGTAAACCAACTATGACCTTGATTATGGTAATCAAGACAAAAATATTCAACTACCAACCAGCAAAATTCTCAACTTGGTGTCGCACTCGTTATGAACTTTTAAAGTTGTTTTTTTTTCTTTCTTTGAATCGCCAAACCAATCATCCATACCAAACAATAAAGCAAGAAAAATTGGTTAAACATTTTTTTTCTCTCTTTAAAAATTTTTTAAAAATCAATTCGGTTTTTGTTTGTAGTAATAATGTTAAAATGAAAAATTATTATTATTATTATTATTCTTAGTTCATGTTAGTTAAAATATAATTTAGAGTATAATAGAATGTCTTTCTATGTATATTATTATTATTATTATTATTATTATTATTATTATTATTATTATTATTATTATTATTTCCTTTTTTTTCCTTCTTTCTTCCTTCTTAAATAGGGGATGGGTGAGTTAGACAGGGGAAGGGGTAGGGGGGAGCAGGAGGAGAAGTAGGGAGACGGGGAGAGATATGAGTGCTGGATACACAAAGCAAAATTTTAATTCTAATTCTATTGGTTATCCCATGGTATCCTTAGAAGCTTTCATACGCTTTTATATATATATATATATATATATATATATATATATATATATATATATATATATATATATATATATATATATATATATATATATATATATATATATATATATATATATATATATATATATATATATATATATATATATATATATATATATATATATATATATATATAAGGGATGAAGTGCAGTATCGGTATCGGCTAATATCGGCAAAGTTTATGGTAAAGGGTTTCGGTATGTAAAAGGTATGTAATCATCGGTTACGGCTAATATCGGCAAAGTTTATGGTATTAAGTATCGGTATGTAAAAGGTTTGTAAGTATCGGTATCGTAATCAGTTAAAAACGACCGATACCGATAACAAAATCTTGCATAAAAGAAAACTGATAATTTCTGTGAAAAGATAGTTACTTCTTGGCTGAAGTTTTTGTCACATTTTAAATTTTATTATTATTATTATTATTATTATTATTATAATTATTATTATTATTATTATTATTATTATTATTATTATTATTATTATTATTATTATTATTATTATTATTATTATTATTATTATTATTATTATAATTGAGTAGGAATAAAAGTCGCTTTTCCGCAAGATCGAGTGAGTATATATACAGGATGGATACTAATTATACCGACAATCCCGAACATCTCATTAAGCACGACGTGCTGGACAAATCATATTTAATGAAATTAGGTTGGGAAATGCACGGTTAAGGAGATAACATAGATACACACCCGTGCATTTATACGTGGTATGCAGCAATTGATGGATGGGTCGAACGTACATTAAGTAGGCTTATGTAGGCCCCGATGACCGCTTAGTAACTGTTGTAAAATTATGATAATTCGTTTGACAGAACTGTAGAACGTTTAGCAACTGCTGATACTGAGGTATCTTCCCCCAACAGTAATGGAACAAGCAAACATAACGTGTACGTATTACAGAAATACCGGTATCGAATCAGTGATAATGGTGGTCTATCCATACAGTTAACGCCGACGTGTTACGAGACGAGAGCGGGAAAGTTCGTGAGACAGCAAGATTGTATTGGAACACGTATCCTAAAATCTGACAAGGGTGCGTGAAAGAGGACACCTCTACCCCTCTTTCCCACAGACCCACACACACAGCTGACCGTGGATGGCTCAGTGTTGTTGTTCGTACGTATACCTGAGAGGGAGGAGGCTATTTTCCTGGACGTTTCAAGAGATCGGCGGGTCAGCTTCAAAGTCCCTTGCCAGTCGCTACTGTGTGTCTTTTCGAACCATATTAATCGTGCTCCATTACGAGAAATGTAGACTCTGGCATCGCGTCAGAAGGGTCACATTTTGAAAGCCTTCAATGATTTGGAGTGGGATGTT
>SEYY01004390.1:142500-150000 GCA_009176605.1 Armadillidium nasatum
TACAATATTTAATAATTATGACAAATCCTTTTTATGTATCATTCACATAATTATAAAGATGTATTTAATGACGTAAATATTTTTAGGAGTATTTCTCATATTATGTATAGTTATAAGAATATATGTAAAGTATTAAGAACTTGGTGCACAACATCTAATTGTAAAATATATCTCACACACATAGTGTATAGAATACAATTTTTTTCTTTTTTTTTAATATATAAAATAGATAATTGGAATACTAGAAAATAAAGTTTTACAATTAAAAAAAAAAAAAAAAAAAAAAAAAAAAAAAAAAAAAAAAAAAATTGGACAATCGAAAAATGATTCTTTAATAATACTGTAAGTCCCATTTTTGGATGTTTCTGGTCTGTGGATTATAAAACTCATTATTTTAATTCAAAGAAAAAAAAATTCTCACTTGTTCTGAATAATTACTTTTCTTTTAAATGATTAATGCGTTTAAAACACGAACTAGAATCAATCAACAAATTTAGATTACATTACGGTTGATTAGTTTAGATTAGGTTAGGTTAATTATATTTAATAATATAATTATTTAAATTAATTATTTTATTTGCTTATACATGAGTCAAATGGGTCTCTAAACATAAATTATTACCAAATCTTCTCTTTTTATCCTAGTTACAAAATCCACAGAGTATTCACACACTTCAGTGATTTTTATAGTATTGTTTTCTGCATTAAAATACTTCTCTATACACTGCAAAAATTGTCCCAACGAATCGTTGGTACAAACGGCAAAACTGCCACAGTAAAATTATCAATAGAGAAAAGACATATTATGCATAAGAAAGTCGCTTCACCCATTTATTTTATAATAAGAAGATAACTGAAAAAAAAAAATTTGTTGCCACTTGTCCCAACGATTCGTTAGGACAATTTTTTGCAGTGTAGCAACAGTTAAATCTTTTCGGAAATAGAATATCCCTTTAAGCAATTTTTTTTTATCTGTTTAGAAAATATTTTTATTTTGTTTGTACATGATTAGTCTTTTGAATTAAATAAACTAAACTAAATATCCACATTATTTATTACTATTTTAGATCAGCTGACGAATTTCAGGGATTTTACTATTTTCTCCAACGCATTAAAATAATAATAATAATAATAATAATAATAATTATATTGATAATAATAATAGTAATAATAATAGTGATAATAATAATAATAATAATAATAATAATAATAATAATAATAATAATAAGTTGATAAGGATAGTGATAATAATAATAAAATAAAAATCATAATAATAATATTGATAATAATGATACTAATAATAATAATAATAATAATACTGTAAATATTATTATTATTATTATTATTATTATTATTATTATAATAAAAATAATAATAATAATAATAATAATAATAATAATAATAAACATCCAACTTACATCACGAGCAATCCCTATTCCTGCCCCATTTTAATACGTGTTTTAAATCCCATGTTTGCGTGCAAATTATGATTGCTAGATAAATAAGATAAATTCAATAAACTGTAAAATTCTTTTTTTATATTATATATATATATATATATATATATATATATATATATATATATATATATATATATATATATATATATATATATATATATATATATATATATATATATATATATATATATATATATATATATATATATTAGTTAATTTTGATTCCCTTTATGTATTTACTATTTTCTTCAATGTGATTATTATTATTATTATTATTATTATTATTATTATTATTATTATTATTATTATTATTATTTTATTATATATAATAATAATAATAATAATTTATTATTATTATTTTGCATATTATGTAATAGTATTATTATACTAATTATTATGTTTTTGTTATTATTATTATTATTATCATCATCATTATTATTATTATTATTATTATTATTATTATAATAATTATTATTATTATTATTATTATTATTATTTAATAATTAAAAGTTGTTTTTTAATTAAGATAAAATTTTTAAACCTTAATAGCATTTTATAAATATCCCATCAATATAAATATACAAATAATTAAGTAAATTAATGAATAAATTAGATAATTAATTTGCATAAGAAATTAAATAAATTTAAATAAATATTAATAACTAGCTTAAAAAAATTATTTAAATTTATATTACTTTCAATACGGACTGATAAGAGTATTTGTATTTAATAGTAATAATAATAAAAATAAGAAAAATAATAATAATAATAATAATAAAAATAATAATAATAATAATATTAACTTTCAAATGCTCATTTATAGTAAGTGTAATGTTAGTAATTTTTAAAAAGAATTAAAATTATGACAAGAATTTTCAGAAAATAATTTTTAAGAAATGATACTTAAAAAGAGAGTTTTAATATCTTTATTTAGTAATACAAATATTTGCTGATTCATTGAGTGAAATGTTGTCCCAGACGTACTTATCGTTTCATATATATATATATATATATATATATATATATATATATATATATATATATATATATATATATATATATATATATATATATATATATATATATATATATATATATATATATATATATATATATATATATATATATATATATATATATATATATAGTAGGATTTTAATATGGCCACCAGTGGAAATTTTTCAAGAGAGAAGTTTGGAACATTTAATATCTATTTTTTTGTCTGTGTCAAAGGATGAGTGGGGGTGGGGATGGAGGGTAACAGATGAAACATGTTAAAAATTTGTTATTTACCTTACGTTTTCTTTATAATGAATATTTAGCAACTTTAGCATTTACTGAGCTTGTAAACTGTTTAAGTTGAAACGAACACAAGAATTAGCGTTCATCGCATACACGTGCATCTTCGATTAAAGTTAACTAATGTGAAAGATTGTGTCACGGTGAATATACGTTTGCTTTATTTGTGTTTGAATAAGTTTGAGAATCTTTTGTTATATTTGTGGCGTAGTTGCATTTAATCTTCAAAGCACCAAATAACCTATCTGTTAAAAGCTGTCCACCATTTTTATTTTGGTTGTCAGAATTATAATCAATTCGAAATATAGGCCCATAAGTTGCCACGTTTTTGTAGCAGGAACAAGGAAACAATGGGTAAACGAGGAAAGAAAAACAATTTTTTGTATATCAAAAAAGTGCATTTCAATTTTTTTTATAGAATTTTTTATGTATTTCTTACAAAACTCTTCTTAATTACTGTTATATATATATATATATATATATATATATATATATATATATATATATATATATATATATATATATATATATATTATGTATATATATATATACTTTAACATGTAGTTCATCATGTGATGTATATCACTTAAGTTCTGGAGTGCTTAAGATCTTATATTCTTATATTCATTTTTCTAATTGAGCTTAAGACTAGCTCATCTTCCAAACAATATCTATTACATACTTGTTTGCGTTGTTAGAATATGACATTAATATAATTTAAATAATTCAAATGATTTAATTAATTTAAACTTCTCTAGCAATATGCGTTATTTCATTGTTACTAAATTTTTATCTCAAGTTTTCAAATCTTTCTTTAATTTCTAAAACTTAAAATTAAATATAAACTTAATTTACAATGATAATAGTTGATGCTCCATGCTTAATGTACCGTGACTCAAACGGTAGAGTGATTGACTCACGCCGGTTCGATCCCACTTGAGGATCCTAGGTATATACTACCTAGAAAAGTTCCTCTCCTCGAATATGTTTAATGCCCGTAAGATGTGAACTTTATTTAAAAAAAAAAAAATGTAATTGATGCCCCATGCATTTGGGCATTGATAAAAATGCGTACAGGTTGAATGAGTTTGATCATTGCTTATACAATAGTTTTGTAACATGATTGTAGTTATGTCATTCAATTAGAAGCACATCCCTTTCATATGAAAGAAACTACAAAAACATGAAGAGGTATAATTATGATCAGTATTAGTTGCAGGTTTGGAGACATTTAGAAATTAAGTTTTTTCTTTTGAATGGTCTTAAGACTAACTAAAAGAAGAAATACAGTTTTATTTGTGAATGGTATAAAAAATTTTCACTATGTTCAAAGAAAGATTGGCAGTTTTGAAAATTATTTGATCCAGGTCAGAAACGATCAACATCTTCCACTTTTTACATAAAATAATAATTTTTGAATAAAAAGGATTTTGTTAAACCATATTTGCACCATTAAACTTTGTCTAATGAAAAATCTTGTCAATTCTTTTGACATAAAAGTTTGAGGTTCGGAAAGCCTCTTTGAAAAACCTCCAAAACTGTTCAAAAAGGAATTTTCTTGGTTTTTAATTCGTGAAATTTTAATGAATATAAATATTAATACTTTGTACTTCGTATTTTTTTATTTTATTTTTAAAGGTAGAAAGGAGTTTTATTTCATATAAGAATTTTGATTTTTTGTGTGTCTTCGAATGTATGGTTAATAAATTCTTTTCTTTATTTATTTTCTTCTAAATTTGGAGATGGATGTGAGGGCTTTGAGTGTGACTCTGTCATGTACAGCAAAGATGTGAAGCAATACCTGTAAACATTAAAAAATGAAATAACGCTGACATATAGAATAAAAAAGCGCTGAGTAGATGCAAAATGAAGCAAATGCATGTTTTCATAATTGATTTATAATATGATCAATTTTGCAATTAAATATTTACAAGAAATTTTATTTATTTCTAATTTTTTTTAAATATTTTAAATACATAAAACCTGTGTAGCGTAAACTATAATTAAAAGAATGGCAAATTAAATTAAAATATAATAATATAATTAAAATAATGAAATATAATTATTAAAAAGAGCAATATAATATAATATAATTTACAGCCGAGAAAATCCAAAAAATGTGCTTTATGTTTAGGTTATATAAGGTTTTTTTTTTTTATTTTTTTTTCTAATGTGTTGGTTGTAAGATTTATTTAATTATAATATTCAAATGTATATGTGCGAAATGTAAAATTTCCGTACCACGGAAACGATGGAAAAATTAGTTTTTTTTCATCATTTGGAATTAAAATTATTTAAAAATTATAATTAAAATTATATTATTTAAAAATCTTAATTAAAATTACATTATTTAAAAAATCATAATTAAAAATAATTAAAAATCATGAGATTTTAGTAGACGAAAATTCGTTGCTTGACTCTCTTCTTTAAATGAATCTTTCAACAACAACAGCAATACTACCAATAATATAAATAATAATAATAATAATAATAATAATAATAATAATAATAATAATAATAATAATATAATAATAATATATAATAATAATATATAATAATAATAATAATAATATTAATATTAATAATAATAATATAAATAATAATAATAAGAATAAGAATAATATTTGGTTTTTGATGCAGAAAATTTTTGAGAATTTTTTGTCCAGTGTTTTCAATTGCATATTTATAATTATTTTGTACTATTAAAGTGCATATTAAAATATTTTAAGAAATTAATTAACAGGTCGAAAAATTCTTTAAAAATTCTTTTTATTAATTATTATTATTTTTTTAAAATTAATATTTATTATTATGATTATTATTTACTATTTTTACTTATTAGTTTATTTAATTATTGTTTCAGAAATGAATTATAATTATGATTATTATTTACTATTTTTATTAATTATTGTTATTATGATTATTATTTACTATTTTTACTTATTAGTTTATTTAATTATTGTTTCAGGAATGAATTATTATTATGATTATTATTTACTATTTTTACTTATTAGTTTATTTAATTATTGTTTCAGGAATAAATTGTTATTATGATTATTATTTACTATTTTTACTTATTAGTTTATTTAATTATTGTTTCAGGAATAAATTGTTATTATGATTATTATTTACTATTTTTACTTATTAGTTTATTTAATTATTGTTTCAGAAATGAATTATTATTATGATTATTATTTACTATTTTTACTTATTAGTTTATTTAATTATTGTTTCAGGAATGAATTATTATTATGATTATTATTTACTATTTTTACTTATTAGTTTATTTAATTATTGTTTCAGAAATGAATTATTATTATGATTATTATTTACTATTTTTACGTATTAGTTTATTTAATATTGTTTTAGGAATGAATTGTTATTATGATTATTATTTACTATTTTTACTTATTAGTTTATTTAATTATTGTTTCAGGAATAAATTGTTATTATGATTATTATTTACTATTTTTACTTATTAGTTTATTTAATTATTGTTTCAGGAATGAATGGTAAAATAATCTACAGCATTACCGGTGGGGACGATAAGAACCAGTTTGATATCAGTGAAACTGGGAACCATTATCACTCGAGCTCCTCTTGATAGAGAGGAACAAAGTTTCTATAACCTCATCGTAACCGCTACCGATATGGCTGAAGTGGAATCTCTAAGATTATCTTCTAGCGTCCAGGTTGGTACAAGTAAAAGTATTAGTAGTTAGTAAGAGTAGCGGTTGTAGTAATAGTAGTAGTTGATAGTATTTTAGTTAATATTAATGTTTGGTGTCACATTTTTTAATGACCTTTCTAACTCATCTGGTGACAAGTAACAAAATGCTTTAAATTAATGTTGTATTTTTGGTGTAATTTACTGATGTTGGAGTTGTTTGTTAGCTATTTTTATGGTGCTGTTTATTCTGTAGTGTTTTCTATTTTTGCTGTCCATTGTTGTTTTGTTGATTCTAGTATTTTATCCCATTTTGCGTTACTGTAACTTCACTATTTATTGTTTGTTAAAACTGGTTTTATACCGATCTGTTGTTACAGATTTTGGTGTCTCCATGTATGTGTGTGTGTGTGTTTAAAAAAATTTTTTTTATTATTTTTATTTTTTTTTAAATTTTATTTTTAACAAAAATGGAGACTTTTCCATCAAATCTTTTCCGATAATTCTCTTTTAAACATTATTTTTTATTATTATTTAACCCAATAACGACTGTTGTTTTCTTTTATTTTTTTTTTTTTTTTTTTTTTTTTTTTTTTTTTTTTTTTTTTTTTTTTTTTTTTTTTTGACAATAATAATAATAATTAATTTCTTAATACATATTATTATTATTAAAATTAAATTACTAATAATCTTTTTAATGTCTCTTTATACTATTAAAACTCCTATTAATGTATAATTGCTATTAATGTATAATTGTTTCAATAGCTTAACTGCAGCTACATCTGATATATAATAATAATAATAATAATAATAATAATAATAATAATAATATAATCTATTCTCTATTGAAACGAATTTTAGGGTTAAATCATCTTTAGTTACAATGCTTACTATTTTTTATGTAATTAAATTTTTTTTTTTTTTTGATTTATATTATTTTATTATTATTATTATTATTATTATTATTATTATTATTATTATTATTATTATTTTCAATTTTGTATTAATACTTGTAAAGTAAAACTTTTGTAACTGTAAAAATGAATAAAGATTAAAGATTATTATTGTTATTAA
>SEYY01004390.1:160000-162500 GCA_009176605.1 Armadillidium nasatum
ACATCTTGGAACTTTAGGAGGACGAACGGCCTGGATGGCATTTCTGGTCGTGTTTTGAGTAAATGTGCTTCTGAGCTGGCTCCTGTTTTCACTCAACTCTATTCTCTAAAGCTTTATAAAAACACCTTGAAAAGGGCTCTTCCCGTGGGTGGTGGTAAAAAAAAGGAAAAAAAGTTTCCAAAGTTTTGGACTCGTGCGAATATTCAACTGTTCCCTGAACCCGATAGCTATACCCGATGTAGCTCTCTCCTGTAATATGTTTAACTTTTATATCTTGGATAATATTAAATCCCATTCTCATTTTTCCTATCATTAATATTTGTTTCAACGTTCGAGATGAACTCGGAAAATAATTTCCAATTTCACTGATTTATGATCTTCTGCCTTTAGGGACTATGGATAGTTATTTATTGTGGCATTGAAATTTCCAAGATATTTGTTAGGGTATGTTAGGCGTGACTGCTCGCTAGGCTTCTTCTGAGTTTCAGTTTTTTTTTTCTAACCACTAATTTATAGCATATTTCAAATAAGCTGTTCCTGGTGGGGCGAATTCTTCTTTTCTGTCAGTTGTAGTGTTCTTTAAATTTTTGTTTTATTTTCTACGTTATTCTTAGTTATTCTTATGTTTCCTTAACTATCTTCTCATTTGCTTCTCTGATCACTTTTATTCCTATGCCGACGACTCTGCCTTCCATTTTTCCACTAGTTTCTAATCTGATCCATTTTTTGCATCTAGAGTTGCCTCTCGTCTTATCTTTCTGATTCCAGTTACCTCATCTGAATAGGATTTCTCAGCTCTTGGAGTTGCTTCAACCTTTTCAACTTCGGCTTGTTTTAAAATCTTATTTTATATCTCCCACTCAAATGCGACTCCCAACTTTTGAAGTTCTTTCGACGGATCTAACATATTCCTTTATTGACAATATAAACAATTTTGATCTGAACATGATCACCAAATTATTTTGCAACCTTAAATCACTATGTAGGTCTCTTCAAAGAAAAGCAAAGAGTTCTGTTCATGCTGCGAGATAACTTCCGCACATTTGTTTCAACTGCATCTAGGTCTTATACTCCGTTGTAAGTAGTATACTACGCACTTTCGGCAGGTGCCAGATTTAGCTGCTTTTCGAAAAATCTGGCAATCTAAGCCAAACGGGATTTTGATTTGCAATGCAAATCACTCCGCTCAGCTGACCTCACGCTCATTCCTGATACCGTATGGAGTACTGTTGTAACATCTGGCGAGATTCTTATTCCATCCACCTTTTGCGTACCGTCGAGTCAAATGCCTAAATACTTATAAATTATCCTTTACCTTCCAACTCTCTTGACTCTATTTGCCACGCTTTGCTGACGTTTTGTCACTTTTTTTGTACGTTCAGCAACTGTACTGCAACGGTTATATCTTCTACTACTACAACCACAAATGGTACTTCAACTACTACTTTTACTATTAATAATCTTTATTCATTTCTCCAGTTACAAAAGTTGTGCAAACGGCAGATTGATTCACGTGTCTGAAGGCGCAAATTCGATCCCTTTTTTATCCTGGGAAGGAACTTCCTAGGAAAGTTTCCCTCCTTCTGAAGTACGAACTTTTATAATTAAAAAAAAAAAAAAAAAGAGCTCAAGTAAGTGAAGCACTTGCATTTCATCACCATTGCAGAAGTGGTGAAGAGGTGTTGTGTATTCACATGACTTTGTGTAGAGATCGGCAATTTCACAACTGTTCAATGTATTACGTAACTTTCCAGCAACGTCTCTTCTGTGGAATTTTTTGCCTTATTTGTTTTTCTTTCTGTATATAACCTTCTTCACTTTAAAGTATATATATCTGAAAGCTTAGTAATTAAAAAATAAAATTAAGCAACTTAAAGGGAATTACTCGTGAATGGTGGCTAACGAGTATATATATATATATATATATATATATATATATATATATATATATATATATATATATATATATATATATATATATATATATATATATATATATATATATATATATATATATATATATATATATATATATATATAAACCAGTTTCATATGTCACGTTGAAAACAATATTTTCTGCTACCACGATACTATATCCGCTACTACTACAACCACAAATGGTACTTCAACTACTACTTTTACTATTAATAATCTTTATTCATTTCTCCAGTTACAAAAGTTGCGGAAAAAAATCGTATATTTTATGTGTATTAATACGAAACTCAAATGGGCTTCTTGAGGGACGAATTCGTCCTTTAAACCCAATAAATTAATACTAAATTAAAATCAATCATTATTAAAATGAAGTTTATAACTTAGAAACAAACATTGGATATTTAATTTTAAGTCATAATCTTAACCTACACTACCTCCTTAGAGATAAAAATGAAAATAACAATGAAAAGTAATGACTAACAATAATAACATTAAAAATTACAATAATGAACGTAGCAAATAATAAATATTAAGAACAATAGTAATAATAATAATAATAATTGAT
>SEYY01004390.1:172500-185000 GCA_009176605.1 Armadillidium nasatum
GATGTAGACGGAAAAAAGATACACGTAGACAGGCCGAAAAACAAACAGAAAGATTTAAATTAATTAATAAATATAGTAAATTGTATAGAAAAATAAATGTAATTTTGATTGTTTAAAAAACATGCATCAATCCAAATATATTCTGAAGGATCCAATCGTCGTGTTGAGCTTTAAATTTTTTTTTTATTTTTATTTTTTTATTTTTTTTATTTATTTTTTTTTTTTGACTCCTGCTCGCACTTCAGCTCTAACTTTGACTCCGGGGTTGATCCTAACTCCACCCAGATTCCTTTCCACCCACCGGCTCTAACTTTGACTCCGGGGTTGATCCTAACTCCACCCAGATTCCTTTATCAGCTGCCACTGTGAATTTACAACCCCGAAAGAGAAACACCAAAAGAGATTAGAAAATCACGTGGATGTCATACCTTGAATTCCTTCGCTTAGAGTTGATTACCCGTACTCATTCCTCGTGATTCAAAAGACTGAATGTGGGACGGTGTCACCAATTAAATATTAAAGAAAAAAATTAAATAATACTTAATACATTAGAAGATCTACCATTTTATCTGTAGGTTAAAAAACCATTTTGTAGAAAAATGGATCGAACTTTCCTTTTTGAAAATAAGCTTATGACTTTTTGCAGAATTGAAGAATAATTTTGTATTTGCGTGAAGATATTTTTTTCTACAAAATTAAAAGAAGCTAATGATTAAAGATTATTTTCATTCCTAGAGATTAAAGATTAATTCATTCCTAGAGATTAGAGATTAACATAATTTAATTCCTCTAGATTAAAGATTAATTTTATTCCTATGAGATTAAAGATAGATTTCATTTCTAGTGATTAAAGACGGTTTTTTTTTTTTTAAATTTACTTTCATTCCTGCCTCTAAATTTACTTCCTACTAAAGTTGAAAAACCGTTTTCGAGGTAATAAGTAGTTTTTGATGGAGTAAACTCTAATAGCAGTAAACTCGTGTATATCTTATAGGAAAAAAAATGAAATTTACTTTGTACAGATATTTTAAGTATACATTTATAATAACTTTGAAGATTCTGTCTTCTTAGTATATATATATATATATATATATATATATATATATATATATATATATATATATATATATATATATATATATATATATATATATATATATATATATATATATATATATATATATATATATATATATATATATATATATATATATATATATATATATACTACTGTTTTTGGTAGTTTTTTTTCATTATCTGTAAAGTTTCAAAATTCGATGCATCTTAGTGAGAAATTGAGAGTTTAAATAAATTAAAATAACTAGTTCAGAATTTTTAAACTAAAACTTATTTTAAAACTTTGAAACGTGTGAAAGCATTGCTAACCATCTTATTTGCCACCTAGAAGGGATCGCCAGTGAGATATCAATTGAAATCTTTGTAACATTATATTAAGATACACACACACGACCTAACAGCAAATGCATTTTTAATGTAACAACTAACAAAGGTTTTTTATTTTATTTTTTTTTATTTATTTATTTTTTTTTTGTAATACTGGGCATACAATGATAAAATTTTGTTGGGAGACTTAATAGCAGTAGGTTTTTTTTTATTATTATTATTATATTTATTTTTTTTTTTTTTTTTTTTTTTTTTGAGATCGTGGAGAAAAAAAAAAGTTTGAAGTCAATTTACATGTTAATTTTTTTTGTTATGTAAAGATCTACTATATAATATTGGTTTTATTCTTACATTTACCAACCTGGATTGGGTTTTCTTGGGAGATTGTCTCAACCTTATATAAATTCAACTCTTTTAGAAAAAAAACCACGAAACTTTCCCGTCTCACAATTCTATCTCTTGTAGCTATAATATCATCTCTCCTGGAATCAATAAAAACAGTCTCAGTCTTCTTCGAACTTGAACAAACCATCTAAGACGACTTCTTTCTTCTTCACATTTGCTACAGCTAAACAAAGGTGTCATGCACCCTCGCAGGCAATACTTTTCTCACAATTGGGACGGATTCAGATCACCCTGTCTTCTGGGACGGATTCAGATCACCCTGTCTTCTGGGACGGTGTTCATTCTAATAAAAAACGTTCTTAGTTTCTGATATCCTCGACATATATTTTGAAGCGTCATTGATATGCTTTTATATATATATATATATATATATATATATATATATATATATATATATATATATATATATATATATATATATATATATATATATATATATATATATATATATATATATATATATATATATATATATATATATATATATCAAAATCCTCCCCAGAAGGGTTAATAGCACTGTCGGTAGGTTCATTCGAGCATGAACCAAGGGTTTCATTAGCCAACAGCAAACATCCGATGGCTGGTCAGACCTATCGCGGATGCCGATTTTGATTCCGTAGATCCCGTCGATGGTGTTCTTAATGCGCATAAGTGGGCGGGGCTAAGCGCAAGAGAGAACTTCCCAAATTTCTCTACTTCGACCAGGCCTCGAACCCTGGACCTTCCGCTTGATAGGCGAGTGCTCGATCAACAGGGCTTCGCAGCAGCTTATATATATATATATATATATATATATATATATATATATATATATATATATATATATATATATATATATATATATATATATATATATATATATATATATAGTGTGCAGATGGATGCTTCTGGTATTATTCTCCTTTCTAGTTATTTCTGTACCGAAAGACAGTCTACCAACTTTTGGTTTTCTCACTGAATATAATCTCTCACTTTGAACTTTTCATCACAGAGTTATTCACAAGAATTGAAACGGAGAGTCAAATATATATATATATATATATATATATATATATATATATATATATATATATATATATATATATATATATATATATATATATATATATATATATATATATATATATATATATATATATAATATATAACTTCTTGGAGATTGGTGTACAGTAGAACTGCTTATCGTAAGCACGCAAGCGAACTCTAGTCACTAACTGAAATACAGAACATGTGCAACAAGAAAAATTTGTAAATTTTGTAATATGTATAGGCATTATCTTTCATATATATATATATATATATATATATATATATATATATATATATATATATATATATATATATATATATATATATATATATATATATATATATATATATATATATATAAAGCCCTTCCTAGATAAGAATTGTTCCCGTAATGGCGGCTATTAACAGAGAAAGAAAAAACCCGAATGGAATTTATCTAAAATTATTATATATGAAAAAATAAAATCATGAAGAGTTGCACGTGTTTTGTGTTTGTGTATGTGTATGTGTGTGTATGTGTGTGTGTACTTCAAAAGAGGGGGTAGGGGTGGGGGTGGGTTGAAGATAAACATCATGAAAATATTTTAGCGTATTTCTTAACATAAGATTTATGAACGCATTCGGCAGGTAACAATTAATATATATATATATATATATATATATATATATATATATATATATATATATATATATATATATATATATATATATATATATATATATATATTATATATATATATATATATATATATATATATATATATATATATATATAAATTAACGAATTTTTCAACGCAAAAATAAGAAAAAATAAATAAATAAAGAAGTAAATAAAAAATAAGATAAAATAAATAAATAAATAAATAGATAATAAAAAAAATTATTTATAAGAAAGTATCTTCACCAATATAATTTTCCTGTTAATTAAGAAAATAACTGGGAAAAAATTATTTGTTACATTGTGGTCATTTTCGTTGAGACATAATTTGCAGATATATATATATATATATATATATATATATATATATATATATATATATATATATATATATATATATATATATATATATATATATATATATATATATATATATATATATATATATATATATATTATTGTTACAGGTACCCCAAGGCTTACTGGTACAGGTACTATTTCGATCCTGGTAGAAGACAAAAACGATCACGCTCCGGTCTTCCCAAATTCCCATTACCGAATTGACGTGAGCGAAAGCGTCGAACCAGGGTCGCCCATTTTGACGGTAGCAGCCAAAGATAAGGACGCCGGAGTTAATGCAGAGATAAGGTACCATCTATTATTATTATTATTATTATTATTATTATTATTATTATTATTATTATTATTATTATTATTATTATTATTATTATCCTTTTTATTCCAAAAATTTAAGAGTATATATATATATATATATATATATATATATATATATATATATATATATATATATATATATATATATATATATATATATATATATATATATATATATATATATATATATATCTTTGTTTCTAGTTTAATATTAATAATATCGTTAATACTTGCATTAGGTAGTAATAAAATAGTTTATTCTCATTATTTAACAGTTATAAAATTAATTGCCAAAGCTTCCACTATCACCCCTACCGCTATTACTACTACTACCACTCCTACTATTATTGTTGCTGTCATCGTTACTTCGACAAGCCCCACTTCCACCACAACTTCTACACTTCTTTTACTATAATAAATACCATTTTCAGATACGAACTAATTGGTGGCGCCTCCGACATGTTTTCGGTGAATTCAAACTCGGGTTTGATTCGAACAAGGGAAAAACTCGACCGAGAAAAGAACTCAAATTTTTACCTCCTTATATTAGCTTTAGATTCCTCCCTCACTGAACCCAAGTCGGCCACTACAAAGGTTTGTGTTTGCGCGCGAGAGAGAAAGTGTGAGCCCCTGCATGTTTGTGATTTCTTGCATGTATATACTTCGTAAATGTACGTTTGTTATATATATATATATATATATATATATATATATATATATATATATATATATATATATATATATATATATATATATATATATATATATATATATATATATATAATTTTTTTAGGTTCTTATTGCTATCACAGACGAAAATGATAATTCTCCAAGATTTCCAAAAGACGAGTATACTGTTTACATCCCATTCCCAACAAAGACAGGTAAATAAAAATATAAATAAAAGTCTTTCAGAAATTTATTTCAATTTTTCGTTCCTATTGCAATGTTTTATTCATGCAATAATTTTCTTTTCAGGTGATTTTGTGTTTGGAGATCCTGCCCTTGATCCAGACGAAGGAAGAAATGGCAAAATCATTTATCATTTGTCAGGAGACGATGCCGCTAAATTCGATTTGGACCAATGGAAGGGCATTATTAAAGCTTCGGCTGAACTTGAAGAAGATAGAGTTTATGACATTATTGTTGGTGCTCAAGACTTTGGGGCCCCACCTTTGTCCTCCAGCACGAGACTAAGAATTCATCTCCGGCCGTATAACTTATTTCCAACTTTTGAGTCCATCGAAAAAACGTTTAGTTTTAGTGAAAATGAAAAAGGCGTGCTGGTTACTAAAGTTAGGGCTACTTCTCCGAAGAATGGTTATGCAGGTAGCATTAAGTATAGAATAGCAGGAGGAAACGTAAATGACGCATTCGAAATAAATGAGGATACAGGAAACGTAGTCATATCTTCAAAGGGCATCGACTTTGAGACCCTAAAACAATATGAACTCTATATTTCGGCTATTGATCACGATAATCCTCCTTTAGCGTCAACTGTTTATCTTGTTGTTAATGTTTCTGATTACAATGACAACTCTCCGGAGTTCACTCAGTCTCTCTACAATTCTTCTCTAATGGAAGACCTTCCTCCACCTCAGTTGATTGGTATTGTTTCGGCTACTGACAAGGACTCTGGAATAAATGCAAAACTTGCTTATCGCTTGAAAGAAAATGATGAAATCAATAAGATATTTTCTCTTGATAATGAAACGGGAAAAATATACACAAAAGTTCGGCTCAAACGTGAAGAAATTGACAGATATGAATTTACCGTTGAAGCCGTAGATAAGGGATCTCCTTCACAGACAGGAACTGCAATGGTGGTTGTTAATGTAGAGGATAAAAATAACAATCCGCCAAGATTTACTCGCTTATTTAGCGTAAACGTTACAGAAAACGCTGAGATAGGGACGTTCGTAATTCAGGTGACGTCGAGTGATCGAGATATTGGCGAAAATGCGAATGTGACCTTACAGTTTCACCGAGAATCCAAGTAATAAATTTCATATTGATCCAATTAGTGGTAACGTTACGGTTATTGCTCCAATTGATAGAGAAGTAAAGGACGAATATTCTCTTAAAGTTTCAGCAAGCGATGGTTCCTGGAAAGCCGAAACACCTCTTACTATAACTGTACAAGATGAAAATGACAATGCTCCATCATTCGATAGCAATTTTTATGAGTTTAATTTTCCAGAATTACAAAGGTCAGTTGCTTTCGTTGGTCAAGTAAGAGCACATGATAGAGATAAACAAGGACCAAATAGTGCCATATCATTTTCCTTGAAATTTCCCTCCGATTTCTTTAGTGTTGATTCTATAAGTGGTGAGATATTGTCTAAGCAGGTTTTAAAATACAGACACACATTGAAAGGTCCATCTCCCGAAAATCAATATCATTTAACAGTGGTTGCTACAGATAATGGAAAGCCGCCAATGTCTTCTGAAACCTCAATTTTGATTAACGTAGTTGATGCCAATAATAATCAACCACAATTCAAAAAGAAAAGATATTTGTCCCCTGTTCCAGAAAATTCTAAAATTGGACAGAAGATTATTGAGTTGACTGCAGTTGATGACGTCGATTATGGAATTAACGCTCAAATTGTATACGAAAAGATCGGTGGCAATGGAACTGACTACTTTTCTCTTGAAACAAATACCGGCTGGATTAAGGTAGCGAAAGATTTGAGGGGGAAAACTGGTATACACTATGTTCTGTTAGTGAGAGCAAGAGATAAAGGCGTGCCACCTTTACATGATGAAGTTCTTGTTACCCTTGTTATTACTGGAGAAAATAAGCATTCGCCAAAATTCACTGCTAGCAGTTACCAAGTTATAATAGCAGAAAATGAAAAGTTAGGCTCCACTATTGGCACTGTTAGGGCTTTGGATGATGATATCGGACCTAATGGCATCGTACAATATGCAATCACAAGTGGAAATGAGGTTGGTAAATTTTCGATCAGTGAAAATTCTGGAGCTGTGTCGATATTAAGTCCCTTAGATTACGACACTGTTAAAGAGTACAGACTTAATATTACGGCCCATGATCTGGCATTTGAACCGCAGTACGCGACAGCTGTTCTCACCGTTCTTCTAACGGATGTCAACGACAATCCCCCGAGATTTGACAAGGACGAGTATAAGGCATACATACCAGAAAACTCAGAAATTGGAACTACTGTATTTCAACTTAATGCTTCTGATATCGATTCTGCGCAAAATGCTGTTATTCAATTTTCTGTTGTTGGAGGAGATGGAAAAATGTACTTTTCAATAAACTCTAAAACCGGATTAATAAAGTCACGTAAAATTTTCGACTATGAACAGAAGAATAAGTACACTTTAAATGTCGTAGCTTCAAATCCGGATTCCAAGCAGCGGAGCTCGGCCAAAGTCATCATTTTCATAAGTGGGAAGAATGAATACTTTCCTAAATTTATTCAACCAGTTTTTCAATTTACAGTTTCTGAATCTGCTCTTATTGGCACATCAGTTGGCACAATACAAGCCTCCGACGATGATCTAGGTGATGATGGAGTTGTTTATTATTTATTAGTTGGTTCTAGCAATGATAGAGGGTTTCACATCCAACCTTCTACCGGTGTTTTGTCCGTAGCTAGAAACTTAGATCGGGAAAGTCAAAATAGAGTTGTTCTCACAGTTATGGCTAAAAATGCCGGGAGTATTAGAGGTAATGATACAGACGAAGCTCAGATTATTATCAGTATTCAAGATGGAAATGATCCTCCTGTATTTGAGAAGCCTTTCTATAAGACAAGATTAAGTGAAGGAGCTTTAATTGGTACTAAAGTGTACACAGTAAACGCTGTTGACTCTGATATTAGGCCTCAAAATAATCAGTTTACTTACACAATAATAGGAGGAAATCATGGACAAGTATTTAAAGTTGATCCTCAAACTGGAGTTATTGAAACTACTGCTCAGTTGGATAGAGAAACAATCGAAGTCTACAATCTAACAATTGGAGCCATCGATAACGGTAGTCCATCTCAAACAGGAACAACATTAGTTCAAGTGATTCTTGAGGATATAAACGATAACGGACCCCAATTTGATCCACCAGAAATTATTGGATACGCTGCTGAAAATGAACCTGCTATGACATCTGTAATGACTTTGAGTGCTACAGACCCTGATCTTCCTCCAAATACAAAGCCATTCACTTATTATATCATAGGTGGTGAACATAAAGACTTTTTCTCTGTTGATGAAAATACAGGAGAGGTTAAAACAACGCGAAATATTGATAGAGAAACCACTCCAGAACTCACCTTCCGCATAGAAGTTCACGACAGTGGTAAACCAAGAATGAAATCCGAATTTCCTGTAACAATTATTATATTAGATAAAAACGATTCCCCTTCAACTCCTCGTACAGCTACTGTCAAGGTTATGACGCTACATGGTACTTTTCCAGGAGGGAAAGTTGCAGATGTTCATCCCAATGATGCCGATACATCTGGTCAATATTCTTGTGAAATTATAAGGACAGATTCATCGATATTTTCTATTCCAAACGCGTGTAACATGCATGCAAGTAGAGGAAATCACGATCATTCCTATTCACTAAGTATTTCTGGTAATGACGGAAGGTATGCAAACGTTACTTCAAAGATTCACGTTGAATTTGAATCCTTTGATAACACAAGTCTAGAAAATAGCTTAATTATTCGTGTCATCAACGTAACTTCTGCTCGATTCTTAAGATTATATTATAAATCATTTATGGAATCCATAAGTCGTTTATTCAATAACGAAGTTATTCACGTTTTCTCCCTGTCAGCTGTGGACACTCATACAGATATTACTATTGCTGCAGAAAGTCTTTCTTCTGATAACTTTTTGAAACCAACAGATGTTACAGATGTGTTAAAAAGGAGGGAAGATAGCGTAACGAAGGCCCTTCAAGGACTCCAATATATTGTTAATTATAACCCATGTGATGGAAAACCATGTGAAAACGATGGCGTTTGCTCAAATAAAATTAACGCCTACGAAGAAACGGAAATAACGGACTCCCCATCACTTATACTTACTACTCCAATTATTAAAAATGATATTGCATGCAGCTGTCAGCAAGGCTTTGCAGGAGAGTTTTGCCAACTTAGGCAAGATCCTTGTTCTCCAAATCCTTGCCAGTTTGGTGGTACATGTTCGAGAAGAGGTTTTAACTTCGTATGTACATGCCCACCATCTAGGCAGGGCTCTCAGTGCGAAGTGGACAAAACGAACGCATGTGACAATAATCCATGTAGGAATGGTGGCTCTTGTCAAACTACGTTAGAAGGAGGATTCTTCTGCCTTTGTCGTCCAGGATTTAGAGGTAACCAATGTGAACTCGAAAGTGAATCTTGTAGGCCAAATCCTTGCCAAAATGGAGGATCTTGTATATCCTTAAGACCTGGTTACAAATGTTCTTGCCCTCTAAACTTCTATGGTCCTCATTGTGAAAAATCAACGTTCAGTTTTAGTGAACTATCCTTCATGACTTTCCCTACATTAGATTCCACAACTAACGATATTTCTATTATATTTTCAACAAACAAACCTGACGCTCTGCTTGTGTATAATTATGGTCTCCAAACTGGTGGGCGATCAGATTTTGTAGCTATCGAAATCACTGGAGGTAAACCCAGGTTTAGCTACGGAGGATCAAGAACTGAAATTACATATGTTACTGTGGATAAGCAAGTAACTGATGGGGATTGGTACAAAGTAACTGCAACAAGAAACGGCCGGGTTATTTCTTTAAGTGTTTCTGAATGTTCTAATAGTGGAGAGATTTGCAAGGAATGCAGACCAGTTGATCCTAATTGCTATGCCGATGCAATTGGGTTAACAGGGTGAGTTTTTTTTTTTTTTATTTTATTTGGAAGCTCATTTTATATTACGCAATTTTTATGCTATCATGTATTATAAATATGTAAAGGATAGAAACTGTTATGACCAATTTTCGAAGTGCTGTTATTTAATCTCTCTCTTTATATATATATATATATATATATATATATATATATATATATATATATATATATATATATATATATATATATATATATATATATATATATATATATATATATATATATATATATATATATATATATATATATATATATATATATATATATATATATATATATATATATATATATATATATATATTCAGCACTTTAAATTTCAACAACGAACCCATGTATTTTGGAGGAGTCATGACAGTAGATCCAATACAAGAACGACCAAATCAAGTGTATGCTGACGACTTTGTTGGTTGTATTCAGAGTGCTTCTATTAATGGTCGGCCTTTAAATTTATCGGGCCCAATTCAGGTATAACTTTATTTCCTTTTGAGTTTTCGTAATCAATATTAAGTTTTCCATCAGGATTCCTGATTTCTCATTTTTTAGTAATAGTTTTCTGTGGTACATATTGAATTTGTTATTTCATTTTTGAAAAAAAGTGGCTAACTTTTATCTCTAATGTATATTTTTATTCACAGCAAAGAGGAATTTCCAATACCTGTAAAAGAATTCCAAGCATATGTAAAGGAAATCCTTGTGGTGAAGGAGCTCAGTGTCTTGATCGATGGTCAACATACAAATGTCTTTGTCCAAATGGTCTATTAGCTCCTGATTGTGGTCCGTCATTGAAACCTGTGACATTCAATGGCGAATCTTTCGTAGAATATCAGATAACGGAACAACATCGTCGTAAGCAATTGTTACCTCAACTTTACCACAAACACTCTAGATGGGTTCGTCAAGTTGTTGATTATTCAATCAGAGATCGACGGCAGCTATCTTCACTTCCTCCCAAAAACCTTTCACTTCAGTTTAGAACTCTTGAATCAAACGGAATACTTCTCCACTCAGCCACTAACAATGACTACACAATGATTCAAGTGCTCGATGGAAAGATTATATATTCGTCCAAATTGGGTGCCAATAAACCTATGAACATGACCCTTAGAGATAAAACGATTAACGACGGGATCTGGCACAATCTTTCTTTAGTATCATCAGAAAGATCATTGAGGATATTATTAGATGATGAATATGTGGGAGAAGAACTCGAAATCTCTTCAGTACATGACTTCTTGGACGCTTATCTAACTTCTATTACCATTGGGAATGCACCTCATTTTTCTCCAGTTCATTCACAAGAAGTGAAAGGTAGGTTAAATTATAAATTTCTTTATGATGAATATTATATATATATATATATATATATATATATATATATATATATATATATATATATATATATATATATATATATATATATATATATATATATATATATATATATATATATATATATATATATATATAAATTTATTTATTTTTTTTCTTCATTTATTTGCATAACCAGGTTTCATCGGATGTATGACCGCTCTCAGTGTTGATGGAGAAATTCAGCCATTCAATTCCACGGAATCTAATTTCCTACAAGCAGTTCCTCACAACGTTATATTTATTCCAGATTGCTCGGCATTGATTGGTTCTTCGGCATCGACCGATCCCATATCAATCGGTATCACTCTTGTAATCGTTTTCTTTGTTCTTCTTCTTATAGCCATTTTTATATCTTTTATCGTTTACCGAGTACGTCAACAAAAGAAAGAAAAAGATGGAGGCCACGTATTCCAAAATGGTTCGGCTCTTTTAGCAAATACTTCATCAGATTCTGGAAGAACTCCTCAAGATTCGGGATATGTAGAAAGTGCTGAAATGACTGATGATGTTTTGAGGTCGCACCTCTCGCAGGAACTTGCAGCCAAAAAGTACAAAGAAAGGGAGCATGAACGGCCTCAGAGGCCTGATATTATAGAAAGAGAAGTGATAAATAAATCCCCTGGAGTTCCTCTCAGAGTAGAAGATAATCCTCATGGTGACCGAGACAATATGGTAGGTCTTGGTCACATACAGGAAGGTGAGCAGCCAGAACATTACGATTTGGAGAATGCTTCATCTATAGCTCCATCAGATATTGATATTGTATATCACTATAAAGGTTATAGAGATGGTAATGTTAGAAAATATAAGACTAACCCACATGTTCCTGGATATCATAAACATAATCATCGGCATTCCCCACATAACTTCCCAAACACTCCACATAGGGAGAGTCCCAGAAATATTATACGTCAAAGTCCTAATCCAGTTGCTCCAAGAGAGTCACCAACAGTTCTTAAAATGCAATCAACTCCTTTAGCGAGGCTTTCCCCTTCTTCGGAATTGTCTCAACAGACCCCAAGAATACTCACACTTCAAGACCTTAGTGGCAAGCCGTTGCAAAC
>SEYY01004390.1:190000-197500 GCA_009176605.1 Armadillidium nasatum
ATAAATGAGTTTTTGGAGGGGGTTGATGGAGGAGGTATAGCTCCGGAATCGTTTAAGGTTGAATTAGAGGCAAAAGTTTGAGTGAAGAGTTCAGCTTTAGAAGAAGGTAAAACAGCAGTTGTACCGTCGGAAGATACTAAAGGAAGAAAAGAGGAAGAAGCAAAGTTAGAGTTGACATTTTTTGCAAAATGTCAGAAAGAACGTGAAGAAGAGGAACCAAAAAGATTATTGGATTTTCTACGGAGAAATGAGTTTTTAGTGTTACGAAGGATAGATTTTGCCCGATTCCGGGATGAAATATAAATTGTGTGAGTTTCTGGAGTTTGAAGACAATGGTAATCCCTGAAGGCAACATGCGAGAACAAGCATAGTTAAACCAAGGTTTGTTAGGTTTAGAAGAAGGAAAAGAAAGAATGTAAGCCACCATTCCAGAGAGCATCACCTCGGTAATGCGTTCTGCACACTCCCAAGGACCCCTCCCACGGAAGCAATAATCATTCCATGGGAAATCAAAGAAGTACGACCTCAAGTCCGACTTGCTTGCGGTACCGAAATGCAACAAACGGTTCCTTTCAATAGAAGAGGGTCTTTCCAGCGGAAGACTTGAAGAGATAGAAGAAGATACAGAGATGAGAATGTGATCGGAGGAACCCAGAGGAGGAAAGAGTTTAACAGTATAAGGACAAGGATTAGAAGTTAGAAAAAGGTCTAGAATGTTGGGTTCATCTCCAAGACTATCAGAGATACGAGTAGAATTTTGGTTAGCGAAATGGAAGACACGTTAACCAGTTGCATCATGAGAACTAGAAAAAAGCCATTAGCGGTGGTGAACATTGAAATTACCTAATATGATGATTTCAGAAAAAAGGAGAATAGAGAATGTGCTCTATTTTGGAGTTTAAATAGTCGAAGAATTTAAGATAGTTAGCATAATTAGGAGAAAAATAAACAGAACAAATGAATTTAGTCGTAGAATGAATGGAAAGAGAGCCTGAGCCATAAGGTACAGAATTCGGAAGACCCCAAATCAGAGACACGAGAATAAACGACATCGTGGCGCACGTATGCACAAGAAACGCCTTTGTCTGAAAATTGAGGATAGAGACAGTAGGAGGAAACAAAAAAGGGTTTGCTTTCAGAACGCTCAAGCATCTGAGTTTCGGCCAAGAATAAGAGGGGAGGTCTAGAGGAAGAGATGTGATGTTCAACAAAGTGGAAATTGGATTGTAGACCGCGAATGTTGCAGAAATTAATAGAAAAAAATAGACCGTGCATCAGGACAAGCCGGCAGCTGTGCCCTGGTGGCACCAACCCCATCACCGGAGGCCACCAACTCCCAAATGGTGACGAGGAAAATGTGAATGAGGAGCTATCTTTGGAAGCCGCCCCCCGCAGCTTCTCCGAGGCTAATGTTGTTGACGCCATTATTAGTGCTTTTTTTTTTTTTTTTAAGGGTTTGTGCCTGTATTTATGTTTTATGTGTGTGAAGGAGATGCTATTCAGCGTAGAAGAAGGTAAATGCGAAAGGGAGCGAACCATTGAACCATTGGGCACCGGGATGAGATGGGAAGTATCCTTAACATTTTATATACCCAATGGGGGGTAATCTCATCGTCTTGGAAGAGCTACTTCCCTCCCCCGTATATATATAATTATATATTATTATTATTATTATATATATATATATATATATATATATATATATATATATATATATATATATATATATATATATATATATATATATATATATATATATATATATATATATATATATATATATATATATATATATTATATATATATATATATATATATATATATATATATATATATATATATATATATATATATATATATATATATATATATATATATATATATATATATATATTAGAGAGAGAGAGAGAGAGAGAGAGAGAGAGAGAGAGATTGAGAGAGAGTGTGTTAGTTTTGGTCAGGTTAATTTGGTTTAATTGTGTAGTTCTAAGAAATAAGAGTTTAGAAGGGCTTTAAAGATCTTACTTAGACAGAATACAAGTGAGAATTATAGAGCGATATTTAGAAGGATCAGATCGAGCGGCTACCTTTCTTCGGAATAGGTTAGACTAATGCGCACTTCCAACACTGAGGCCTAGTTTTAGCATTGAGGCATAGAGTAAGAAGTTAAACGAGGGACAGAGCCGGCTCAGAAGCACACTTCCCTAAAATTATGGGAGGAATGCCATCCAAGTCGCCTGCCTTCCTAACGTTCATAGATTTCAGAAGCCCACGCTCCTAATCAATTTTAATCACATGTAAAGGTATGGGACATCTCAAAGGAGAAGAAGTAGGAGGAGGATTACCGGAGTCGTTCAGGGTTGAATTAAAGGAGAACAGGAGGCCGAAGTGATTAGCCTTTTCAGTTGGAGTGTTAGCTACAGAACAATCAGAGCGAATGAGAGGTGGAATGGAAGATTTTATATATATATATATATATATATATATATATATATATATATATATATATATTATATATATATATATATATATATATATATATATATATATATATATATATATATATATATATATATATATATATATATATATATATATATATATATATATATATATATATATATATATATATATATATATATATATATATATATATTATATATGAAAAATAATTAATTTCTTATTCATGCTATCCGAAAAAATTAATCAAACATTAGACAACAAATTTATAACTTTCAAAATTTTATACATCCGCAACATCAACATTTAATAATTGAGGATGCGGATGCGGATATTGCAAAATCATGAACTGCGCTAGATGCGGATGTTCCATACATCACTAATACAGATATAAGAAGGCGATCGGAGGAACGCAGAGGTGGATAAAGTTTGACAGTATAAGGAGAAGAATTAGCAGTTAAAAATGTATATATATATATAATATATATATATATATATATATATATATATATATATATATATATATATATATATATATATATATATATATATATATATATATATATATATATATATATATATATATATATATATATATATATATATATATTATATATATATATATATATATATATATATATATATATATATATATATATATATATATATATATATATATATATATATATATATATATATATATATATATATATATATATATATATATATATATATATATATATATATATATATATATATATATATATATATATATATATATATACTCTACTTCCTCCTTCTCCTCCTACAAAAATTGGAAGTCCCCATTGTATTTCGTCACCTAGAAGGTCTCGAGTCAGAGATTCTCCATGGAAGTAATAGAGTTATTATGTCTTACGATGGTCAACACTGGATAGTTCAGTCGTAGGTGGCTGGGAAAGGACATTTTTGACAGTGGGTTGAAGATGCTTTAATTATTATGATCCTGTATTCTTGAAGGGAGAGGTGGAGACAAGAGCGACGTCTGGACAATGCACTTGCAGTACGAGATTTTTTTGCTTCGTTTCTGAGCGCTGACCTCACCAACTAAGGGAATATGCCGTCCCTCCAGGCAGACAAAATACTGTCCTTCAGGTCATCAAAAGTTCAAAACTTATGAAGTTCTCTTTTTGTAGTACGAGTTTCGCCCTCTAAGGTTCGTTTTTGGGAGAAATTTCTGGTGGATGATTTTGAAAATTTGAAGTATGGTGTTAATTGGGTATGAGGAGATTGCTCTTTTAGATATCTGTGCTCGGAAATGTTTAATGATAGGATTTGCTCTTGGCGCTTATTTCGTGAATATTTTTATTTATTTATTTATTGATTATTATTAATTTATTTCCTTATTTTCTTATTTTTGTTTTTAATATTTTTTTAAAGCTCTTTTTAGTGATTATTGTGATACATGTACAGTCGTCAACAGAAGTTCGTTCCTATTAAGCTGGAAATAAATATTTATATAAAATGGAGATCATTTCAGGTTCAGCCAATCACAGTTCAATTAAGCCCCGCTCAATGTTTTTATTTTCTTTTTATTCAAAATAGAGCTTTTATGAAATGATCTCCATTTTATATAAATATTTATTTCCACCTTAATAGGAACGAATTTCTGTTGACGACTGTACCTATCGTTGAATTTTTAAAATCTTGAGTTGGCAACAATGGTTTACAATTATGATGGTATGCCGCCATAGACTCTAAGTCTATGTATGCCGCTATTCGAATTTAAATTAATTGCGGAAAATATATCTAGAATTGTGAAAGTACACCAAATCTTTGGTCAGTTTTCTGTCTTTAATTAGTTATATTTAAATTGTTTTAAAATTTGCTACTATTTTAATTTCATTAATTTTTTAATTTCTTATCAGTTTTTATATTTTTATCAATATTACTCTGTGTAGTGGTGATAGACATTTAAATATTAAACCATTGAAGCAAGTCCTAACATTATTTAATTCTTCTGTTAGATTTGTACAGTATAGATTGGGTTGTGTGTTTTCTAATAGTTTTGTTTTCTTACGTTTTATTAGTATTCAGGCCTAAAGATAGCAACATGAATGAAATTCACCCAGATATATTACAGGTCCAAGTTCCTGTTAATGATTTTGGGACAAAATATCTTGGTCTAGCCTACATTTTTTTTTTAAATTTTTTTACTTTTTTATTTTTTTTTACTTTTTTTAATATAAGGATAGGGAAGAAGTGGAAGACTCATGAGTTGAGGTCGGAAATCGTAATAGGGACCTACCAAAAGATTGACATGTACAAAGCAATGATGTTAATTATGTAATTATGATGATACATATGAAAAGTGGTTTTATAAATTTTATGCAGGCTGTGTACACACACATTGATCCTGAATTTTACATTTTAACAAGATTTGAGAATCGGATATAGTATGATGTCCTGGGTGTAATTTATAATAGTGGGTAGTAAATGAAGTGATTAGTGCATAAGGATGGAGAATAGGGATTTACTGGAGGAAAATTTAAATGAAAAAGAAAATGAGTGAGTTACTTGTACTAAAATTGTTAAGCTTTGAAATTAATGAAATATTAAAGAATGATGATGTTTAATTTAGAAAAAATTAGTAGCTGTATTTGAAACTTTTGAAACTTTAAAGTTTAACTTTGTTGAAGCACTTTCAATATTGCGGATATTTTAGAATTCTGAAGTTTAATTTATACAATTTAAGAATTTTAAAATTTTGAAGATTATCTTGGTCAATTTTCAGTGCTTTCTTTAATTTGGATACTTTTTGGACTTCTAAAGTTTAGTTACATAGCTTGAGGAACCATAGTTTAGTTTATACAATGATAAAAAATAGATAATTTAATGAAATGAATTAAATTAAGCCAACTTAAGTATGGAAGAGCAATTTTATTCAAAAAAATATAAAATACCAAAAAATATTACTATAAAAAATATAAATTTTTAATTCTTGATTACGTTATAAACTGAAATACTGTCATTTCAGTATAAGAATAAATGAATGATAGGCCTATATTGATATTAAAATTAATATTTAATAAATATTGGTATGTAATGAAAAATTATACTCTCCATTCATGAGGTTAGAAGGGTATGAGGGCAGAGACCCCTGTAGATAAATGTTCTTCTGTCATGCATTGAAATGTAATTAATGGATTTGTAATAGAAATTAATGTATCAGTCTATTTATATACCAAAATGTGATCTATCAAAATGCATAATGGCAATGCAATATATAATAAATTTTATTTAGTAGCATTTTTATATATTTGGTATTTTTATTGAATAAAAGTGTTTTCTGTTAAATTAGGCCTTCAAAATTAAATTCATTTTAATATATTTTGTCTATAGTTTCTGTAGAGTAAAAAAAAAATGTTCAGCTAGTGCTTTTACCAATTTATATTTAAATTAAGTATTTTTTAATATGTTTAATATTTTTTAAACAAATTTAATGAATTTATATTTGAGTATTTTTAAATATTTTGAATATTGTAATTATAAGTATGATAAGCCAAGATTTAAAATTTTGGGGAATTTAGATATTTGAATTGTTAAATAAAATTAAAAAATATTTTATTTACCCTTTTACTTTTTTTTTTTTTTTTTAAATATTCTGATAAAATTTGAAAGGAATTTAAAAGAAAACTGCTTGGAGAAAATCTGATTTTATCAAACATTAGAAGAATAGACATTTAGAAGCCACACAGGCCTATTGAGACTGTCCCAGTCAAAGCAAATAATAATTCTAAACATGAAGTCAGAACAAATAATAATAATTCTAATACATGCAACAAACCCTAGGTCTATCCTATCTCTAGTTATCAGTTCATTCATGCAAAGCAAGATAAAAATTAAACTAAGCCCTTACATATAGTATTAACTAATGACATTAACTAATTGCACATGCAACATTCAAAACTAAAATTCATATATACCCACCAATTTGGCTTTGTCAAGTTATACTAAACTATATCTAAACCTAACGTATATCTATCTAGCCCCCTCTTAAATGGTGCAAGAGAATCAGTCAACAATTTCCTGTGGCAAGCCATTCCAAAAATTAACAACCCTATTACCGAAAATAGTCTTTTCTTAGATTGAGATGGCATGACTTTTTAATTTTCTTATGTTCTCTAGTTTTCTCTGCCCATCCAAGTAGTCTATCTAGATCACCTTGAATCTTTATGCATCCATCATTATTCCTTACTGAGGTGACTACTTTGGTATCATCTGCAGACTTAGAAACCTTACCTTTAAGACTTTGTCCGAGTCATTTATATATATGAGGAACAGATAGTAGTCCCAGCACAGAACCCTGTGAGACTCCACTCTTAACATTTTCCATAATGATTTATTTCCATTCAGTAGCACACACTGCCTTCTGTTCCTCAACCACTTTCTCAATCCAGCTGTGTACCACTCTACCTATACCAAACTGTGACAACTTTTGCATCAGCCTTATGTGGAGTACCTTATCAAAAGCTTTGCTAAAGTCTAAATATATAACATCAATTGGATCAACCCTATCTACACATTCAGCATGATATTCCATAAATTCTAGAAGGTTACTCTGACATGATCTACCCTTTCTAAAACCATGATGGGAGTTATGCAGTATCTTGTTATTATCCAAATGTTTCTATGTATGACTTTTCTGTAACTTTTCAAAACTTTTGCAACCAGAGATGTTAAGCTAACTGGCCTATAGTTTAATAAATCTTTTAACTACCTTTCTTACAAGTGGGCACCACATATGCAGTTTTCCATTCCTCAGGTACCTCTCCAAAAGCAATAGATCACTTAAAAATCAAATACAAAACCTTTGCAATACTGCTTCACCCCCCCCCTTTAGAATTCTACCATATATACTATTGGGACCCACCACATTATTTGGGTTGAATATGTTCTAGTAAAGATTTAATTTCATTTAACACTTTCAAATGCTGTACACCTATTTATTACATGTACAGTAGAGCTATTAGTCTCTAAACTGTTATCCAATCTTTCCTC
>SEYY01004390.1:200000-221888 GCA_009176605.1 Armadillidium nasatum
AGATATAAAATTATCAATTTAACCTGTATATTATACATATCATTGTTATTTTATTGCTATGTATCAAACTTGTATCATTTAGCTGCATTATTTAAAAATTATTATTTTGTTTATACTTTCAGTCAATATGGCTAAAAGATCAGCTTCTGCAGTATTTGAATACTTTACAATGTTTCAGGATAGGCTCGAAATAGCTAAATGTAACATATGCAGTCAGAAAATTAGAAGAGAACCTCCGGTGCTACAATTAAAAAAAAATTTCAACCAAATCTTTTTCTAGTATCTAAAATCAAAACAAAAAGATAAACATTCACTAGCAGAAAAGGAGCGGTCAAAAGAAACAGAAAAGAAAAAAATCTTAATTTTCTTATATTTTGTTTGAATTTTTTTTTTATTATTTGACTGATTGAGCTGAAATTTTCAAAGTATGTGAATTTTTTCACGAAGTTCTGAGTTGATTTCGAGCATTTTTTTGAGTCTATAACGGTTTGAAACTTATTTGGACCCAAAGTTGAAAAAAATGAATAACTGGGTCAAACCACTGGTCCACATGAGCTGAAAATTTAACTGAATACCTTTGCCCCAATTTCTTGCATTGGTGGGAATAGATTTTTGATATCACGTCTAGAAAAAAAGTTATAAGCACTTGAAAAAAAATTTGCAAAAATCGTACCTTTCTGGAGGATAAAATTATTTAAAAAAAAAACGCTACCTACTATTTTTTTTTATTTGTGAATATTGTTTAGAAGAGGAACAGGGCAACAATTTTTATTTAGTGCATTTTTAAATGCCCTTTGTTTGAAGCAAGATATAGCCTCTCAAACTTTGGGAATTTTTGAAATTTGGCCAAAAATGGACCTTTTTGAAGGCTATATCTCAAAACCAACGAATCTCATCGAATAAAGTACATAGAGGAATTTGTAACCCCACCCCTCCTCTATACACACCAAAAATAGGAAATGTTATAGTTGTATTTTTTTAAAAAGATTTTGAAAAGGTGGATTTTTTTAGTTCAAAAAATTTTTTTTTTCTATAGTTGGTCAGTTTTTGGCTTATAACATTTTTCCTATAACTCTGGGAACAAAAGTCTATTAGAGGCTTTTGTAGCCCATATAATTTTGAATAAATAGTCCAACTTTCAGCTCATTCTAAAAAGTTGTTTGACACCGCCATTCTATTGAAAAAGGGTAAAATTTCCACACACACACACACACAAAAAAAAAAAACTTTTAACCGTAATAGACTCGGAAAAACGCTAGAAATAAACTTTTCTTACCGGTAAAAAATGTATATACACTGAAAGTTTCAGCAGAATCTGCTGAAAATTTAAAATTTTTTTTTTTTTTTATATAATTTGTCATTTTAACCCCGGCCGGCAACCCCGGTTTTCCCTGATTTTTAGCCGGGGTCAGTAAAAATGGCCGGGTTTGGCCGGGGCCGGGGCCCCGGTCGGTTCATATATATATATATATATATTAGGGATGAAGTGAAGTATCGCTGTTGGTAAGTGTTGAGTATATTTTTAGGTATCAGTAGCAAAAAATGACTGATTTTTTAAGGTAACTTAATCCCATTGGCGTACATTTTTTTGAATGTTCAATTTCCTTGACTATAGAGTTTTGAACACCACGAAACATTGTTTTTCTTTATTTTCCAAAGTTTCAATTAATTACTAATTAACTTTTAATTACATTTTTTGGCTTATATTCTATATCTCTGTAACTACAGATCTGATTGTGGTGAAATTAAGACAGTTAACTCTTTATAAAGTATAGATCAACTTGTTATACATAATTGTTCATTTATTTTACTTAATTAAATTATGCAATTTTTTACTAATATTACATAATATATTGCCACATCGCTCCCAAATAATTTTGTTTCCTGAACATCGTTCTATAGCTGCTGTTGTAGACGGCCACCGTTCATCCTTTAAATCTATTTAAATCTACTTAAATCTGGGCTTTCTCAGTATTCTGTACTGTCCCCAACACCTTTTCCAATTTTCATTAATGATCTCTTCATTACTTCATAACCTATCCACTCCTATGCTGATGACTTTACCCTTCATTACTCCTTTCAGTTTGAAAGGCGCCCTTCCCAGCAACGATTCATTGATGCTAGAATGGTGGCCATGGAGCTACTGACTTCTGATCTTTCTCGCATTTCAAATTGAGGCAGAGAAAATGTAGTTGTTTTCAATGCCTCAAAAAACTCAGTTCCTCCGTATCTCTACTCGACACAATCTTCCACACAACTACAAAATCTTCAAAAACACACAACTCAACCTTTATCTGTCCTTAATATTCTCGGTGTTTCTTTCTTTCGTGATCTTTCTTGGAAGGATCACATTATTTCTCTTCTAAACAAACTTCTAAGAGGTTGGGCGTTCTGTTGCGCCTTCGTGACTTTTTTTGGCGTTTTCTTTATAGGGGTGTAGTTCTCCTCTGTATGGAGTACATCTAACACATCTGGGGTGGTTCCACTCGCGCAGCTCTCCTTGACAAGGTGGAGTCTATGGCATTTCGTCTTGGCAACTCTTCCGCTCTCACTAATTCTCTCCGATCTCTTTTTGCCCGTCAAACTGTTGTGTAATTCACTATACTATCGCTAGTACAATGGACACTGCTCTTCTGAAGTCTCCCGCTGCATTTATCCTCCATTGAGAAGGGCTCGTGCAACACGCCTTTCTATAAAGTCCTATCCTTTCTCTGTACAACTGTCTGACCCCAGACTTAACCGCTATGACTAATCTTATATGTACTCTACTGGTAAAGTATGGAACACACTCCCGTTTTCTGTTTTCCTAACTTCTTTTGACTTGGACACTTTCAAGCGCCGTGTATCAAGGCATGTCGGCATTTAACGATTAGATTCCGGTATTGCCCCAATTATGGTGGAAATTAGTAGGCCTCTGGTCTTTACCCATCAAGGAGACAAAATATATATATATATATATATATATATATATATATATATATATATATATATATATATATATATATATATATATATATATATATATATATATATATATATATATATATATATATATATATATATATATATATATATATATATATATATATATATATATATATATATGAAGCCAAGATAGAGAGAAGTTAAAGAGAGGTGATAAGAAGTTTTGTTGAAAAGCTAAAAGAGGCGGGATTGAGCGTGAGTATCGACTGATCCCGGCCAAACCTGGGCCCGGCTAAGAATCAGAAAAAATCAGGGTTTACCTGCCACTGTTAAAATTGCAAATTATACGTCTTAATGGTGGATTAAGTCAAACAAAATATAAGAAAATCAAGATTTTTTTTGTGTTTTTAATATTTTCTTTTTCTTTTGTTTCTTTTGTCTTTTCTTTTTCTGCTAGTGAATGTTCATCTTTGTTTTGATTTTAGATGCCACCTTAAAGATTTGGTTATAAAATTTTTATTTTAGGCACCAGGAGGTCCTCTTCTAATTGAATTATGGCTGCAGATATTACATTAACTATTTCGAACCTATCCTGAAACATTGGAAATACTCTCATACTGCTGCAGCTGATCTTTTAGCCATAGTAACTGAAAGTGTAAACAAAATAATTTTGAAGTAATGTATCATAAATGATACAAATTTGATACACAGCAATAAAATAACTATGTATAAATACCAGTTATGTTGATAATTTTATATGTTACACTTTTTCAAACTTTAACTTAGGGTCTTACCTTAGTAACAGAGGTAGGTGTTCAACAAAATGAAAATCAATACAATTTTCATTTTGTTGAAAACCTCTGTTCTTTTAGACCTAACCTTTTATTTTTCACAGAAACTCTGGTGCTTGAGCATTCTGAAAGCAAACTATTCTCTGTTTCCTCTTACTGTCTCTATCTTCAATTTTCAGCCAAAGGAGGTTGTTATGCATAAGTGAGCTACGATTTTGTTTACTCTCGTGTCTCTAATCTGGAGTCTTCTGAATTTTCCACCTTGTGGCTAAAGCTCTCTTGCCATTTTACGTCTACATTCATTTCTATTTTTTATCACCTAATTTAAATTACTGACTATCCCAAATTCTTTGACTATCTAAACTCCAAAATAGAGAACATTTTCTCTTCTCCTTTCTCAGAAATTATCATATTAGGTGATTTCAATGATCACCGCGAATGTAGCAGAAATTAATGAAAAAATGGAAAGTCGGATGTAAAGTCTTGGTGGCACCAACCCTATATCACCAATTAATAGTTTTGTTTAGCAATGTGACTGCAAAATAACTAGGTGTATTACAGATCACAGAAAACTTAAATTTTATAATCATTGAATATTTTTAATCTTGTTTCAACCTTCATGAGTTCAGTTAAAAAAAAATTAGTATCGGTATTGGTTAAATTTTGGTATGGCTCCATCCCATATATAATATATATATATATATATATATATATATATATATATATATATATATATATATATATATATATATATATATATATATATATATATATATATATATATATATATATATATATATATATATATATATATATAATATATAATATTGTTTGTGTGCTAAGTTCAGCAATGACACTAATATGGTTTAAATATGCAGTGTGCTGAATTATTACAAATCTATTTATCTAAAAAAAAAAAAAAAAAAAGGTTCCATTAGATATTATTGCAAGCACAAATGATTTTAGGTTTTGTTTAGTTGGCATTTAAATAAGAGGAAAAATAAATAAATTTGTTTTTTATTTGCATCAACGTATTTAATTTATATTTATTATTTTTGAAATGCTTAGTATCTCCTACCATAAACCATTTGATTAAAAATATTTGGTCAAAGTTTCAAAGTTTAAACCTTTAAATTGGTTAATATTTTGGAGTACGAAAAAATAAACCTAAACTTATTTTTGTTTCTTTTATGGAGCGACGCTGCTTGAGTGTTTGAGGGACTAAAATAGTTCAATTTAACATCGTTTTGTATTTTTGTCTCAATTTTTTGAAGCAAGATTTTTTTTTTTTAAAGTCAAATTCCTAGTTCCTTGTTTGAGTATAATAAAATTAAAAAGTTTTTAGTTGAAACAATTTTATATTCCTATTTTCAGAGTGGAATAGAAGTAAAAAGTTTCTGGTCATGTTCATAGAGTTTTATCAATTTGTCTCTATTAATCTTCCCAAATACAACGAAGTAGATGAAGAGGTAAATGATTATTTTATTTTGAATTCCCTTTTTATTTCTATTAACAATGTGTTGCAAAGTTCCTATCCTTTTGCTTCATTTCTGCCAAAAATATAATTTCTTTAGTCAATTGGCCAACAGAACGAATAGTATATCTATCGCTGTTATATTCGAAACTTAATTAATTTTATCAAGCTTTGCTTAGTAGAAAACTGGGTTAACCTCTAATAGAATTCAAACCTTTGGATGTTTTGATTTTGAGACAGAACAAAAGACTATTGCAATGTGTTGTTCAAGAAATAGGTTTGCTATGAGCTTATGGTTTTCTCTAAGCATAGAGTAATTCATTATCCATTTATTAGTAAACCACTTATTTTGATAATTTTTAGTGACTTTGACCTTCAGCAATTTCAGTCGACAGCTTAATTGTAGGGTAAAGAAAATTTGTAAAAGGGTCTGAAGAAATTCTTAGTTTGTATATTATTAGCTGATTTTAACATATTATATATATATCTTTACATTTGCTATTATATTAATAAAGTCTTTAACATAGTAGGTTCGTTAAATCAACAGGTTAATCTTATAATTTTGATCTGTAATTTATTTAGAAGTTCATGTTTTGAAAAATATTCTCTAATTATAACTTTTGGCTGTAATTTTGTATATGTAAATATTATTTAACATTGATTCAATGTAGTAGTTAAGTAGGGGGTTGCTTTTGTGTACTAAACTTTTAAATTTTGCAAGTAATGTTTTGTGTCAAATTTTGCTTTTAATTTTTTGGAGATTATTATTATTATTATTATTATTATTATTATTATTATTATTATTATTATTATTATTATTATTATTATTTGTTTTCAGCATGAACAGAAGAAACAATACGTTGATGAATTGAATGATAAGATAAAGTTGTTTAAAGATAAAATTCGTAAAAGGGAGTTGGAAAATGTTGAAGCTGAGATTGAATTGGAAAAGGTTTTATATATATATATATATATATATATATATATATATATATATATATATATATATATATATATATATATATATATATATATATATATATATATATATATATATATATATATATATATATATATATATATATATATATATATATATATATATATATATATATATATATATATATATATATATATATATATATATATATATATATATATATATAAGCATCAAATACCTTTATTTTTAAATCCTTCTTCTTTCCAAATCAACTTCTGAAAATGAAAGGAAAGAATTTACAAATTATTATTACTTATTATTATTATTATTATTATTATTATTATTATTATTATTATTATTATTATTATTATTATTATTATTATTATTATTATTATTATTATTATTATTATTATTATTATTATTATTATTATTATTATTATTATTATTATTTTGGATAAATTTATTTTTAAAAGATTACTAAATCGTTGACGATAGAGAGTGAAGAAATCGAAAATATTCAAGAAAATAAGAACAGATTTAGAGGCAGATTAGAAGGATTGAAAGAAGAGATTAAAGAAGTGAATATAAAGGTTAAAGAAACTGAATTGGTCATTCTTGAGGTGAGTATTGTGTATAATATGTATAGTTGTGCTTCTTATTTTGTTTTAATATCCCGTTTTAGCTCGTTTACTGTTGGTATATGTACGTTCGTGTGCTTCTTCGAATAACCAGATTGAGTGGGCGTGAAAGTGGGTGTAGACGGGTGCCTCCTATTGACTTTGCCAACGTTCGTGGCCTTTGCTTTAATATTGAATTTGTTGAATATCACCTCTCTAACTCTGATCTTAACCTTTTGCTTCTGTCTGAGACCTGGTTAGACAGGGATTCTTTCTCTAACAACCTCAAGTCTCCAACTTCAACTTTTTTCACAATTTCCGACTAAATGGTGGAGTCTGTGCCTATATTAACATTAACACTCCTGTGACACGTCTCGTAAATTTAGAATCTCCTAATTTCGATGTTTTGTGGCTTAAAATCTGTCTTCCTACTACTACAATTATCTTGTGTTTCTGCTACTGCTCCCCTAATGGAACAGATTTTACAGTTCTTTTTTCAATATCTTACTACTTCTCACGAGACTGTCACTTCTTCTCATTCAAATGCTGAAGTCCTCTTTTTAGGGGATTTCAGCGTACACCACACTGAGTTGTTGGGTTCCTCTCATACTGATACAGGTGGGAAGGAGGCCAAATCATTCAGCATTCTCAACGATCTAAAGCAGTTGATTAGGGAACCCGCACACATTCCAGATCGTCCTAACCAGTTCTTGAACACACTTGATTTATGCTTCACCACTACTCCTTCTAGATATAAATACACCATTTTCCCTCCTATTGGTAACTCTGACCATAATCGTATAGCTCTTAGTTATAATGCTTTCTCTCCAACAGCTAGACCATGCCTTAAATGTACTTTCTGGCACTTTAATCGTGCTAATTGGGGGGCAATATGTCGCTTCTTTGCTAACTACCATTGGAGTGAATCTTGCTTTGTCTCGGGGGACGCTTCTGTCTCTGCTGAAATGGTAGGGGCCGTGATCCTTGATGGGATGGGCAGATTCATTTCATCTTCAACTAAATCTTTCTCTCCTCAAAAATCCATGGTTCGATGGCAATTGTTCTCTTGTCCTTCGGGAGAGAGACAATGCTTATCGTGAGTGGAAAAACTCTCCTCCTCCTATCACTCTTGCTAATTTTCATTCAGCTCGGAATCGTTGCAGGGATGTTCTTCGACGGACTAAGCGTACTTTCACAAAAAGGAAGTGCGCTGACCTCCATGGCCCTCCTACTGATAAAAATTTCTTGCCTCATGTCAAAAATCTCTAATAACTTCTGTAAATCTGTCTTTCCTCCTCTTATTCGCTCTGATGGTTCTGTAGCTAATACTCCCTCTGAAAAGGCTAATCTCTTCGGCCTCCTTTTCTCATCTAATTTTACCCTGCTCGATTCTGGCATCCCTCCTCCTACTCCTTCCCCTCTCAGGTATCCCATGTCTCTACCTGCAATTACTCATGATCGGGTGCATGGGATCCTGAAATCTATGAACGTCAGGAAGGCCAGTGGCCCGGATGGCGTTCCCCCTCGTGCTCTGAGGGAGTGTGCTTCCGAGTTAGCGCCTGTCCTCGTTCATCTCTACTCTCTATGCCTTAATACTAATACTTTTCCTTTATGCTGGAAGCGTGCACTTGTTCAGCCGATCCCGAAAAAAGGCAGCCGCTCTGACCCTTCTAACTATTGACCTATAGCTTTCACTTGTGTTCTAAAATTTTTGAAACTCAACTCTCATTTCCTGCATCATTTGGAATCTCATTCTCTTTTCTCAGATCACCAGTATTGATTTCGACGCTCGAGGTCAACTGGTGACATACTGTCCTCTCTTACTGATCTATGGCCTTCTGCCCTTAGGGACTTCTGGGAGTCGTCTGTGGTGGCCCTTGCTATTTTGATATTTAAATGTTTAGAATTGATATATTGGAAAAACATATCAATTTCATTTCTGGAATTAAAAAGTAGAAAGGAATTGTCTACATATCTTTTGTTGAAAATGTTTAAATTCCTCCGGACATTCATTAAGCCAAATAGATTCGAAATAGCACAAGCAAATTTTACTTAAAGTAGGACCCAAAAGACTACTCGTAGAACACCATCAATCTGCTTATAAAATTTTTCATTAAATAAAAATGTATTCTCATTTGTCGCAATGTGTAGTAATTACCTCAAAACTAGATCCATCCAGACCATTAACAGTGGAAGCACTGGCAAATAATGAATTAATTATGATGTTCAATTGTTTCTCTCAAAGGCACGTTTGTAAACAAATTTTCAGTGTCAAAAGAGTTGCCATAATATATTTATTAGCTTCCTGAAAATTTAAGATGTATTTTTATTGTCAATTTTAGTTAGCTTATCTGAAAATCGGAATAAAAATTTTTGAGAGATTGTTAATTTACTGTGCCAATAGCAGATAAAATTAATTAATAAAGTATTTAGGAATGAATTTAATTTAAAATTTATTCAGAAATTCTATTGTATTAACAGAACCAAAGGATACCCTGTATATGAAATTACCTTTTAGGGGAGAATGAGCTGTGAAATTGAATGTAGAATTAAATGCATCTTAAAAACAAATTATCCTCAGTTCAATTTCAAATTAGTGTTCTCGAATGAAAATAAAATTAGAACCTTCTTCAAAATTAAGAAAAAACTTCCCTTACCTTTGTGCTCATCATTGATATACAATTACAAGTTTGGTGGCTGCTATGCCACCTACATGGGGTAGACTACACCAAGTCTTTCTGTTTGCATTGCTGAGTATAAACGTATTCTCTTATAGAACTTTGGAACATTTGCATCATCCTCCATATTCTGCCATTAACTCTCATTCTTTTCAAAAGGATCATCCTATACAGGATTCAAAATTTATAATTTTTGACTCTGAATGTGAACCTGACCTCCATTCTTTAGAATCTTTATATATTTGACACCATGCTCCAAATTTGAATGAAAACTTGCATCCACAAAATATTTTCACATTAAAGTAGAATTTTGTACTTTGGTCGTACTGTTTACTATTTATTTATAAAAAATAAATTTCATTCATTTATTCATTGATATAACTTTTATGTAATATTTTTTTAAAAAAATTATATATATGTCATAATATTATTTTAATTTCTTCATTATGCTAACAGCCTGATAATGTGTAGAAGTTCTGAATCACTTGAAATTAGTCAGCAATAAATTAAGTTCAGATTTGTTTTGGTTATTTTATATATATATATATATATATATATATATATATATATATATATATATATATATATATATATATATATATATATATATATATATATATATATATATATATATATATATATATATATATATATATATATATATATATATAGGATAATAAGCAAATACTAAATACAGTTTCCAACTACTGTAATTATAAATTAGTTGAAATTTGTCTGTAATTTGTGGGAAAAAAATTAATTAATTTTTGAAAAAAATATTTTAATTTATTTTTTAAATAATGTACTTACCAATCGAATGTAAGAAATAGTTTTACTATGTATTTGCTATGTATAATTTTTTATCCTCAGCATAAAGAAAAAATAGAGTTGTTAAAATCTCAAGTTATTGATGAAACTCAATACCTCGAAATCGAAGAAGGGAAGAAGAAACTAGAGATGCTTAAAGAGGCAAATGTACAACTCAAGACTACGCTGAAGGACCTCAAGCAAAATTTGAAGGTAAAGTTAATAATAATAATAAATTAATATTTGAAATGAAAGTCTTTTTGAGATAGAATAGGATGATTGTTCACAAGTGGTGATGGTTTGAGGAAAAAAAGGTGAAAAATTACTTTTAATTATGTTTAGTTTTGTTATAAAGTAAAAAGAAATACTAAAATTTTTGAGTCATTTATTTTTCTCAGAGATAATATTTCGAATGACTTATTAAAATACCAATTTAAAGTGAAATTATGGAAATGATTTTGTGGCACTTTTGAAAGTTCACGGTGGGATGGAAACAGACTTAAGTTAGGCTATAATGTTTGAGAAGTTATGAAATCATAATTTCGTTATCAGTACTGATATTATTATTATTATTATTATTATTATTATTATTATTATTATTATTATTATTAGTTTTTTGGAGGGAGAGGGAGATGAATGTTAAAAAATTATTTTAAAGTTTTGTGTGGATTAATATTCGAAAATCCTTTATTGTATTTTTTTTCAGTTTTTTTGTTATGTTGTAGATTGTGTGTATTATTATTATTATAATTTATTTTTATTTTTATAGCTTTTGAAGGAATATGAAGACATGATCAGTAATATTTGGATTCCAGCTTTAAAAGAGTATGAGACAGAATTTAACAAGAAAGAGTAAGCATAAAATAAATTACTTGTTTAATTAGACCCCTTCCTTTCGAGTAATTATTTAGTCATATATATTTTGCTCTTTTATATTTATAGATTAGTTCCTTTATATAATATATTTATGTAGTTAAATAAAAAAAAGCAAACATTTTATTTTATTTTTTTCAAAATATTTAAAAGTAAAATTAAAAAGCTTTATGGTTTATATTGAAGTAGTTTACGTTTAACTTCAATGAATTAGGCAGAGATTGCCAGATTGATCGTTTTTTATGATTTGCATATTTTAAAATGTTCAAAGTTATGTTATTGAAAGTTGAGTTCTTAAGTTTTCATATGAATAAATAGTAAAATAACTGTATAATTGATATATTCTTATATAAAAACAGCGTTCTTTTCAAACTCTATGCTTTGTTACATTCACATATGTACATTCATCCACATTCATTACTTACATGCTCATTTATATTTAAAATATAGTGTGCACTTACAATCTGGAGGTATATTAATTTTCATATTCATCCATTTACTCTTCAAATTTACATACACACACACAAACATAAGCATTCTCACCCACTCACCTATACACATCCTTAATCGTTATTTTGCCTTCTTACTATTTCATTATTATTCAGTTACATTTAAAAGTACTAAATTTCATATACTTTTTGACTTTTCATGTGTGCTTTTTTTTTTTTTTTTAAGGGATTTTTTTTTTCAGTAATAATTACTAGTTAGTAAACTTACAATAGTCCAACACTTCCGATTAATATAAAATTTTATTTCAGAGAACAAACAACGAAATTTGAAGAGAACAAAAAAGAAATAGCAAAGCTCATGGAGAAGTACAAAGACCTTGTTTCAACTTTGCAGGCATTAAATGAGAATGTAAAGGGCCAAGAGGATGACAGAAGTCAACTGAGACAACGGAAAGATATGAATATCAATGGACTCAAACAAGAGATTAAGCAATTACAGTTGTAAGTTGTGTTTATGTTGTATTTACAGTTGTAAATTTCCATTTAAGTTAATTTGTACTTACTTATATTGCCATTGAATCACTATTATTATTGGTATGGGAGTAAACGGGTACAGTTGTAAATTCTTCATATTTATGTATTTTGTACTTTGATAAAATGTCACATAACCACTATCGTTATCATAGGACATTATAATCGAAAAAAATATAAATGGTACATAACAAATTCATTTTAAGGAGTAATATCCTCTTGAGCGTAAATAGTGTTATTAGTTAAGTTAGTATTCTAACATAACTGACTGTATTCAGTCATATAATAATAACAACAAGACCCATCATTATCAGTATTGGGCATCGCTATCAAAATGAAAAAAAAATATGTATAACTAGTTTGAAGGAGCAAATACCCCTTTTGTGTTGTATTGTATTAAGTTGTTAGGCAGTATCCAGTCGTAAAATAAAATCATTAATTACTTGTTAGGTTTTTCAGTTGTAAAATAAAATCATTAATTACTTGTTAGGTTTTTCTAATCTATTTTTTTTAAAAAACGAAACCAAAATCAGTTATTTCCATTAACTCATAAATATTAAATAACTTGGTGGGTTTTGTTTTATTAAATTCATTTACTAGAAAATCACCTTTCATTAAAGTTAAAATTCTTTTATTTTTTTTAACTCAAGTCAATCATTGGAAGACTTTTATAAGAGTTTCTCTTTCGTTTACGAGTATATGTTTATAAATAGCCATCACTTTTTTTTCTCTCTCTCTCATGGGTTTTAAGTAGATTCGATAGTTCAAGTAACTGTTTTTCATTTTTAAAAATGACAACCGAAAGATCTGTAAAATTCTTACCATTAAAAAAAAGCCTTTCTGGCGATAATAATAATAATAATAATAATAATAATAATAATAATAATAATAATAATAATAATAATAGGACTTTGGAAGACATCAAAAAAGGAAGCGAAGAACAAGTTATTGTAGCCCATGATTTACAGTCTGAAATTAAGAAAATTTCTGAATTTACTGAACGGCTCACTCAGAAGTATGATCATTTGCTGCAATTGACCAATACTCAGATTGAGAAATTAAAATCAAAGGTTAGTTTATCTCCCATTTTAGAAATGATGATAGGCCATTATTAATAACAATAAAAAATATTTTTTTTTAGTTTAGAGGAAATTACTAGATTCTTAAAGGGAAACCTAATTATATTTCATTAAATTATTTTATTTACTGAGAATTGGGAAAGAGTGACTGAGTTAGCTGAGAATCTATTTGAATATGAAATGGTTGGTTATTCTACTTTGCAACCGAAGGTCAACTAAGGAATGGAAAGTATAAAGGATGAAACCTCCTTGTGCTTCAGACATTCCAATATATATTATTTATTTATCCAATAGCAATATCACAATCTTTACATTAGGATCTTTATTTTCTTATAGGTTTTTGCTTTTCAGACTTACTAGTTTTTTTTTTTAAACGTTCATTTCGAGAAGGACTACAACAGATATACAAATGTTTCAGTGTTTCCCATCATTGCTTTTTTTTTTTTTTTTTTATCTTTACCTTGAATGGTTCCAAGCAAAATTTCAGTTCCTAGTAGAGCATGAGGTCAGATATTTATCTCATTCACAAAGGGGTGACGAATTTTTAAAGATTTAAAGTAGGGCGTACCTGTTGAACACAGAATAGTAGATATCGATTCTGTTTAAGGAAGAAATTATCATAGAAAAAAAGTAAGAGTTTGCAGTTCAACAGCAAAAATTAATGCATCCTTAGAAAATAGTACAAATTGTACTCTTGTTTGTGACAAATTTGCACCTCTGTCTATTTTCAACCCACTGTGAGGGGAGAGGTGCAATTTAAAAGTGTTAAATATTTTTTTGAGGTAGGTAGGGTTTTATTATTTCTCAAAAATAAGGCATTTTTAATTATTGAATATTCGATGTGAAGTCCTTCATTCATTCCTTTATCATATAAGGTTCCTCAAATTGAATTTTGCATTGTGATCATGTATGTGCCTGCTTTGTGATGCTGTGACAATATTAATCATTACTTAAGGGTTTATTTTAATTACGAAGTACTATTGAAGATTTTATTTCTTACCCTTTAGTATTTAAATAGTCGAAGGAGTTGTGTTGTGTGTTTACGTATGTGGAGGGTGTTTGTTAGCGAATTTGAACCTCAAATAAAATTCCAAGGACTTCTTGAGAAAAAAATTTCTCCATATTAGGTGATTTGTAACCCTTTTAAAAATCTACTCATAAGGTATATTTAATCTAAAATTTTGTAACTATTTTGAAATTTTCTTCACTCTATCCTCATATACTTAGGATTTTTAAATAAAAAAACAAATGAGTAAGAGATTTAAAAAGATTGGAATAATGACTGTGAATCTTTTTTTTTTCTTTTTTGAAAAACTTTCATTCAACCATTTCTTTCGACGTACTTGCACCTACATTTGCTAATGTACAGTCGTCAACAGAAGTTCGTTCCTATTAAGCTGGAAATAAGTATTTATATAAAATGGAGATCATTTCAGGTTCAGACAATCACAGTTCAATTAAACCCCGCTGAATGTTTTTATTTTCTTTTTATTCAAAATAGATCTCCATTTTATATAAATATTTATTTCCAGCCTAATAGGAACGAACTTCTGTTGACGACTGTACCTGTGAAACTTACGGTAATTTAAGCCCATTTCACAGTAACATTTTGGTTATGTAAAAATACAAAGTTAACACATAATTTACGTGTTATTAAATGTTGTTTCTGCAGGCCTGCATATTTTTCTTTTTCTTTTGTTAAATATTACCTTGCATGTTTGGTTATTCCTTTAGTAGCTTAATTCCTTTATTTCTTAACATTTACTTTTACATATAGTTTATGAGATCTGGTATCATTTTGAGAGTGGCATAAGTTTTTTTATAATTAATATTTTCAAAGATTCACGTGAAGCAAAAATGTAACATTGAACGATGGGAAAAGGGAATGATTTTTTTCGTTAACTAAATATTTTGTTATATTTTAAGTTCGTTATTTATTTATTCTATGAAAGGAGTGATTGTGATTGAAAAGTTTTTGGTTTATTATTTGCTTTGGTAGAAACTGACTGTAATTTTAATAGTGATACAGTTATTATCAATGTTCGGAGATGTGTGTCTATGACACGTAATTTATGTTTTCCTTTATAAGAAATTATATCATTTCTGTAATACTACAGATTCATACCTTGGAATATAACATGTATGTTTTCTATTAAAATCACGTTAAGGTTTTGAGATCTTTATTTTATTCAGGCCATCAGATTAAAAATAATTTTTTATTCATGTTACCACAGATTAATCTCCCGTCTCAAAGCACTCCTTAAAATTTGTAATATTAGTTTTCTACTTTGTTGAATGAATAAATAGGTGATCACTAACATGCTCAAGTAGTATGTGAAATCTCCCCAACCCCTTTTTGGGAATCGAAAATTATTCTCCTCTGTTGCTTTTGAATTTTTCTGAAGTATGAGTTATTTGGATTTTTCTAATTAAATTATTTACTATTGTGTTACTGTAACAATATGTTTTGCATCAGTGCCAGTTTCTGACTATTTTACCTTTTCATATTATTTTGATAAACCTTAAAACTTCCTTGAAAGGAGGTCTACTGAAATGACTTCTCAAGAGAGCATTAGACTTTAGATCTAAATCTTAAAATTATATTAGTGATTAGTTAGTTTTCTTTCAGCGAATCTCAAGTAATGGCAAATTAGATTGAAGAAATATCTTCCATCAAATATATGTTATTTGACAAGATTTCCTAGATAATAATAATAATAAAAATAAATAACTTTTATATTAATTTGTTATTATTATTTCAGTTCAGAGAAAAGTGCAAAGCTGATTTGGAGAAACTGAAAAATTCAAGAAAATTTAAGAAATGAACCGTTCGATTTCGCATAATAGTAAATTATTATTGTTTATAGCTATTAATATTACTACTATTACTTCCTTTCTTTTTTCTTCTTCATAATTTTTTTTTTCTCTATCTTTATATCAATTTTTAAAAATTCTTTTGTGAAAGTGCTTCTTTTGTTTCGTAAATAAATTTATATATTTTTATAGGTTCTTAAAAAAATGAAGCAGTTTTTCTTCAGAATTTTAAAGTTTAATTAAAGTATCTATAAATAATAATTTTCTGATTTTTTTTTTAAATATGATCAAACTAACATCTGGGACGTTCTTGAGGAGAGACTGAGTGTTCATTGAATTTCTCTGTGAAACGGAAATTTTCCTGGAAAGCGGATTTATTAATCAAATTACCAAGGAAGGGAAACTTGTCGTGCCTTGAAAACTGGAAGAGCATAATGTGTTAAGTAAGATTTTAACCAATGTCATCTTGGAATGAGTAAGGAGGAAGATACATGGGGAATTTGATGAGTCGACAGGTAGGTTTTAGAGGAGGAGCATCTTGTGTGAAAAATATATTTTTTTTGGAAAACTGTGATGCAGTATTGGAAGGAAATGTCTATATGAAAAAAGTTGTTGATGCTAAAGAAAATCGTATAGGAAATATAAGTATATAGTTAAGTTAGACTTTATAACATTTGGGTGCCGTAACGGAGGCATTTTTTTTATATTTCCTTCGTCGGGCAAAGGCCAGAGGCCTACCGAATTCCACCAGAGTTGGAAAAAAACCCCATCCTGGTCAATGGAGGCCGACATGTCCAGATACATGGCGTTTGAAAGTATGAAAGTCAAAGGAAGTGTGTTCCAGACTTTACCAGTAGAGTATATGTAAGATTGAGCATAGCGGTTAAGTCTGGTTTCGGAGAGAGGACAGAGAGAGGATGAGACTATGTAGAAAGGTGTGTCGCACGAGCTCTTCCCAATGGAGGTATGCAACGAGAGAGTTCAGAAGAGCAGTGTCCTTTGTAATAGCAATAGTATAGAGAGAGTGACGTAACAATTCGACGAGCAGAAAGAGGTTGGAGAGTTAGTAAGAGCAGGAGAGCTGTATTAGTGGAACCACCCCAGATGTGGGAAGCATGCTCCATACAGGGACGAACAACACCCCTATAAAGAACAAGCAACTGGGGTTGCGTGAAGTAATTCTGAAGGCGCCTCAGAACACGCAACTTCTTCGTAGCTTGTTTAGAAAGAAATAATGTGATCTTTCCAAGAAATATCACGAGAAAAAGAGACAACGAGAATATTAAGAACAGTTGAAGGTTTGAATTGCGTTTTCGATGATGATTGTGGAGATGGAGGAATTGAGTTTTTGAGGCATTGAAAAATAACATGTTTTCCCTGCCCCAATTTGAAATACGTAAAAGATCAGAGGTTAGTAACTCCAAGGCTACCCCTCTCGAGTCTTAACTGCTGTTGGGAAGAACGTCTTTCAAACTGAAAGGAGTAATAAAGGGTGGAGTCATCAGCATAGGAGTGTATAGATGAAGTAATAGAAAAATCATTAATGAAAAGTAGAAAAAGTGTTGGGGATAAGACAGAACACTGAGGAACACCACTATTAATAGATTTAGAGGAAGAACGGTGGCCGTCTGCAACAGCTGCTACAGAATGACTGGAAAGGAAATCAGAGAGAAGAATAGATGCCGAAAGAGGGAAGTTTAGAAATCAAAGCTTTGTACCAGACTAGAAAACTTTAGAGAGAATAGAGGTTAAAGAAATGGGACGATAGTTGGAGGGTTTAGAGGGATCCCCCTTCTTCGGCACAGGTTGAATGAGCGCACGTTTCCAGCAAGAAGGTAGAAGTAGAAAGACAAATAGGAAATGGTTTACCAAGGCAGAGTGGAAGCTCGGAAGCACAAGTTTTGAGAAAAACCACAGGAGGAATACTATTGGGATCATACGCCTTCTTAGAATTAGGTTGAGAGAGAGCAGAAATGACGTCTTTAGAAGAAATGCTAATTTTAGAAATAAATGAGTTTTTGGAGGGGGTTGATGGAGGAGGTATAGCTCCGGAATCGTCTAAGGTTGAATTAGAGGCAAATATTTCTGCGAAGAGTTTATCTTTAGAAGAAGGTAAAACAGCAGTTGTGCCGTTGGAAGATACTGAAGGAAGGAAAGAGGAGAAAGCAAAATTAGAGTTGACAATTTTTTGCGAAATGCCAGAAAGAGTATGAGGAAGAGGAACCAGAAAGATTATTGCATTTTCTACGGAGAAAAGAGATTTTAGTTTACGAAGGGTAAATTTTGCACGACTCCCGGATGAAATAGAAGTTGCGTGAGTTTCTGGAGTTTGAAGACTACGGTAATCCCTGCAGCGAATAGCCCGAGAACAAGCAGAGTTAAACCAAGGTTTGTTAGGTTGAGTAGAAGGGAAAGAAAATGAAATGTACGCCTCCATGCCTTGGTTATACGTTCAGCACACTCCGAGGGACCACTAAAGCAATAATCATTCCACGGAAATCAAAGTAGTTTGACCAGCTTGCGGCACCAAAATGCCACAAATTTTCCTTTCAATAGGAGGAGGTATTTCCTGCGGAAGACTTGGAGATAGAAGAGGATACAGAAGGTGAACGGAGGAGAATTAGATGTTATAAAAAGGTCTAGAATGTTGGGTTCATCTCCAAGTATTAAGTACCGGTGGAATTTTTCACGTCATTTTCTTGTTTATAGACGAAGTGATGAAAAGGGCTACATGGGAGAGAAGAGTGGAGACTGATGAATGTACTCTAGGATCTGCATTATGCTATGTGCCTAATGGTACAAAGAAAGTAGGGCACGGAAAAGAAGTTGAAATGTCTAGAGAAAGCAAAGAAAGGTCTTAAGGTAAAACTATAAAGGGAAGAGAGTATTAGAGAGTAAAACCGAGCCGATGGAGGATGTTACATGTTTAGAGTATAAAAGTAGGTTGTGTAGAATAGAATAAGCAAGGTATATAATGCAGGTGAACAATGTTAGGAGATATTGACAAATAATGAAATAACCAGTTTTAAATAGTCTAAGTTTTTGCTGGTAGCCGAGTTTGGGGATCTAGTAAAATGAGTTATCCACTGAACTATCTGGACTATTTATATTGATCTTTTATTCTACTTTGATTTTGAATCCATCGAATCAATGAGAACAGCCCAGGTAGATGGAACAGCAGGACACATTAAAATCGCTCTTTTAGCTTCCTTTAAACTAAGCTTTTTCCTTTCCTCTTTCGGCACTGCAATTTCTGTAGTTTTTTCAACTATAGTTTTCTCTTTCTTTTTACTTAAGTATTCTTGGTGTCTGCAAATTACAGAAACTGAGAAAATTAGGAAGTCAAACCTCTTTTAATAAAGTTTTTAAAAGAATAAATTTTTAAACAATTTGCAAAGTCGAAGAAAGGCGTTGGTAATTGTGGTTCATTATTATTTTTTAATCTTGTCAAAGTAAAAAATTTGAAAACTCCCTTTGCTTCAAGTTAGAAAAAATACAACAAAAATGGATAATTCAGCTACTACGGGAATTGAAACTGATAAATATTGCCAACGACCATTACTATCAGAATATTGCATAAAGGAATTCGAACTGTAGAAACAAAATTTTTATTTTAGAAATCTAAGGAAAGACTCTTAAAGATGTTGCATCTGGCTCTTTATCTGAACAAGTCTGAATTATTTTTTGAAATTGTAATATATATCTCTGATTAAAACTCCAATAGAGATTGTTACAAAATGTTTATTTCACAAAGATATTAAATATATTTTATACTTAATGTATATTATCAACTGGTTGCAATTAGTAGCCATTCTTTCAACGGCTGATTCGCCATTCCACTCCATTTCCTCGCTAGCTGCTTGCACTGCAAAGAAAAAATGCATAAATTTATCTTGAAGAAAAATTAACCCAATTGAGATTTTGGGTAAGAATTTTCTATATTTCGTGCTATCGTTATTACAATTAAGAGATAAAAAAAACAAAGTTTTCAGCAATTTTCATTTAAAATTTGTAAATTGTAAAACCTCTGAGAGGCTAAGACGGATCTGAAGAGATTGTACGGCTAAGGATATTTGTTTCTTGGAATTATTAAATTTAAGAGTTGCCTAGGATTTATATGTTCTACTTTAATATTTTTACATATATTTATTTGTAGTATTTAACCAGTTCTAAAAATTAAGGAAACGATGAGTTTGCTACAAGAAAATAACATACTGGAAGGTGGTATTTTGTTTTAGTTTTTCATCAGATTGCCTCTCTGAAGAACCACATAAATAATTAGAACACATATGATTAAAAATGGGTTAATTTGCTTAATATGGCATTTATAAATATATATTCCTCAATTAATTAATACCTTTGATTTTGAATCCATCGAAGCAATGAGAACAGCCCAGGTAGATGGATCAGCAGGACACATTAAAATTGCTCTTTGAGCTTCCTTTAAACTAAGCTTTTTCCTTTCCTCTTTCGGCACTGCAATTTCTGTAGTTTTTTCAACTATAGTTTTCTTTTTCTTTTTACTTTTTTCTCTTTCTTGTATGGGAGGAAGTGTCATCTGAGACGCCTGAAGCTGCGATAAAGACCTGAGCACTACATCCTGCGAATAAAAAGGCAGAAGATTTTATTTATATATATACAATAATATGAAAGATCAAAATGAAAAGTTTTGACAGCGTAATTTCCATTTGGATCTCTAACACTGAAATTCCTACACTAGTGGTAGGAATTTTCACCTAATTCTAATTTACATACAAATTCACCTTGAATATTACTAAATAAAAAAAAACTTTCATACAGTTTTCACTTTAGTTAGGTCTTTTAAGTCTTAATGTGAATGAGATTCTCCCAAGCAGTTTTGTCTATAACCAGTTTAAAGCATTTTGAACGATTAATTTCAAAACAATAATCTACTTACTAGGTGCTTTTGTTTCTTAAATCTAGCATGGAAATCTAATTTTCTATAATTCAATTTTCCTCAGGCCACCATGGATGCGGTAAAAAGCACATGAGCCTATCGAAACTGTCTAACCCAAATGTACTGTGCGTTTCACGAAAATCTAGTTTCGTGATTTTCATGGATCAGTTTACTATAAACGAACATCAACTGACATATAAACAATCATAAATACGTTAAAATAAAATACAATTGATCAATTAATTAATTTTATCAATATTAGAAAAGATATAGGTAGGAAATAAGTAACGAATGCTGCAAACCAAGAATTTTAAAATACTTTGGCAGCAACCATGATTAACAGTATTAAAACAATAACTATTCTATCATTTAAAACCAATTAATGATCTGAAAAGACAAAACTTTTTTACAAATCTTTATAATTAAGGTTTACAAAAGGTACTTATTCTAAAAGAAGGCATTGTCCGAACTCCTTAATGTTCGTTTACATCATTTAACTTTGTTAGATTCGCAGAAGTGAAAATTAAAGATAGAAATTTCTATATTTAATTTTTGCTGATCAAAAGATCGCCGTAGCATGATTTAATGATTTTGATTCATAGAACATTTCGCTTGAAGAATCTTTACAGTGAAACACACCCATAGGCTAGCAATTTATTTGTAATTGAATTATTAGTTCATCATTTCAATAATTGTCCCAAGTCCAAAATAATACATGCAATTTAAAACACTGAATTATTAAAGAATAACAGAGTCAGCTAAGCCGAATCAGGGGGAAAAAATTACTCAGATTTAAAAGGCTCGTCTAAAATATCAAATGGAAGGATTATTGAAGTGTGCGAACGATTCGAAATCTCCAGATCCTAAACGTAAATCCAGTTAAACTGTTAAGAAATATACAATCAATGGACGTTTAAAAGCTGAGATGAGTAGATCACATTTACCTTTATTATCTAAATACTGAATCAACTTCTTAAAGACTACTATTGCTT